>JABXWE010102549.1:0-40066 GCA_014611495.1 Limonius californicus
TAAGAACGATATTTTATGTACTCCAAAGTTCCATTTATTCTTTGTAAAAATAAATAAATAGTTTTTAAAAACCTTGTTAGAAGGGTTTAAATTCTAACTGGCGCAGTCGTACGGATTTATGGAGAAAAACTGTTTCAACATTAAATAGTTTTTCGTGTATTTTAATACTTTGCCATACACCTATACCGCCCACGGAAGCAGTCCAACAGCATTCAAAAACCTGTAAGAAGCCGAGTCAAAAGCAACGGACAACATCGCCGAAGCCAAGACGACAGCAGATTACAACCCAGTCTATCGGAGACAACACCT
Organism: Limonius californicus; assembly: GCA_014611495.1. Taxonomy (NCBI): domain Eukaryota; kingdom Metazoa; phylum Arthropoda; class Insecta; order Coleoptera; family Elateridae; genus Limonius; species Limonius californicus. The sequence goes on from JABXWE010102549.1 coordinate 310, forward strand.
GGATCAACAGGACCAGATCATCGGGATCATCGATTATCGGAGTAGACACTACCGAAATCGAAGTAGAAATCATCGACATCAAAGAAGATGCGAATGAAGTAAGTGAATACTATAATTGCGAAGTTTACAATTTAAAAGTGTTAAAAATCTACGATTTGAAATTGAAATTAAAAGCTTTATGATTAACATAATTTTAAGAATTGTAATTAAATAAGTTCAGGTAAACTATTGTGGATTGATACTCAGTAATAACGTGGAGTTATTTAGAACTAGTGCTGGCAGCATAAACCGGATTATTCGGTTAACCGAAAACCGGTTAACCGAAAACCGGTTTTTTGTAAGAAACCAATATCCGGATAACCGGTTAACCGACTACCCGGTTTTTTTGAGTCCGATTCGGTGCCGGTTTTTTAAACCGGTCTATTAAACCGGTTTTTTAAGCCGGTTCTTGAGCCGGATTTTTAGGACGGTTTATTGAGCCGGTTTTGTGGGCCGGTTTACTAGGTCGGTTTTTTAATCGGCTTTTTTGGACCGGTTTGTTAAGTCGGTTATTTAGGCCGGTTTAATAACGGTTTTTTAAACCGGTTTTTAGGCCGGTTTTTTGGGCCGGTTTATTATGCCGGTTTTTAAAACTGGTTGTTTACGCCGGTATTTTAGGCCGATTTTTTGAACCGGTTTATTTAGCTACTTTTTAAACCGTTTTTAATTTTTTATATGCTGGTGTGTTAGAACTTTTAGTTCGTTTTCTCAAGCCGATTTTGTAAGCGGGTTGAAAATGTTGAAATAAGTTTTTTAAGCTGCTCTTTTAGGTTGATTCGTTGATTTCTCACACCGTTTTTTAAAGCCGGTTTGTTATGAAGCGATTTTATAGTTCAGTTTCAGTATATCGAAATCGAACCAATATTCGATTTGGTTATTTGTGACGAATTGGTTTCTCTTTCTACTCTGCAAACAGTGCATTTTGAGGTGGTTTCTGTGAAGAGGATTCTGGCTTAATAGTAATACCTTCATTAGAGAATTTTCGAGACGAGAATTACATCCTCGAAACGGAGACGAGTTCGAGAAATTTCGAGATTTTAGAGCGTTTTCTCCTTTTCAAGGATTTAATAATTTCGCAAGAATATGCTTAATTTTTATTAACTCTAAAAAGAATCATAAAATGAAACTTTAAATTTAAATCATATTTTATTCAACACAGGCATCAACCAATTACTAGAGTCTAGAAAAGATAATTATTTCTAAGTTTCTAGTAGGAAATATTAAATTCGTAAAATTACAATACACCCAATTGTATTTCTAAGGTATACGGATTACGGATTCGGACAGGGCGATTTATGCCAGATGTCTTTTATTTTAATCTCGGAAGCTGTTAAAATTTTATTATTCTGTATAGTTATTGTACTAATAAAATGGCAACAATAAACTTCCTCAACTCAATGTAGGCAAACGTTCCGTAAAAAGTTGCCAATTCTGTTATATCCATTTAAAAATAGAAGCTCTAACAAATACTAGAATATTTGGTGTTCGTCTTACAGGCAATAAACATTTATTTAAATTTTAAACTATTATAACTGTCTTGCTATGTACTTTGGGCAGACATCGCATGATCAGGCACATTTTTCTATTAAAATTTCCAGGTAAACAATATATTTCTCATTGCAGGTTAGTGCTGTATAATTTAATTAAACTGTCGTGAGTGAAGAAGCCCCACCAAATGCTTAAGTATTTTAATAAATTAACATTTTTTGTACCCGTTCTTGTTTTCCCTTTTTTGTAGCTAAAAAATTTCTCGAGACGAGAAGAATAATCATCTCAAAATTGTTTTACTTTTTTGAACATTTTTAATAATTCGGACACAAATTTTTTTAGCCAATTACAATTACTTTTTTTAATTTTCACTTCAAATGGCGATAGGAAATGCCACTGCTATTTATGACATAATTAGAGCCACAATTTTCTAATATATTCTATTTCTAAGAAGTAACAAGATAGCTGTTGAAGACCATTCCTAGAACATGTAAAATAGGTTTCATTGTAAAATCTAAAAAATCATAGATTTTAATCTTTGAAGTTATAACTTTATATTTAAAAAAATGAAAGCTCGACAAAATGTGAGCAAGTAAATAATCGTTCGTACATTTTTTAACTGCCACTACGTATCAATCACGCAGTTTATTATTAAAATTTTCTGTTTTTGTTCTGGTAGATTTTATGCCTGTGTTTTTGTTATGTGTATTGTTTCCACATTTTGATTTACCTACTTTACATTTCTGCAATATTTCCCACATCTAATTTATTCTAATATCACAAGTTTGTCCAAACACCGGTTTTCTGAATGTTAGATCTTTGCAACGTTTTCTATCATTTCAGTTTTAAATCTTGCAAATTTTTATTCTATTCACAATATTAATTAATAAAAACTATCTACGTTATAGCTTTTTCTTCACATATTGTTTAAAAAAAATGGTAGACTGACATTTTTCCTTGCGGTTTTGTACACCAATTCATTGACGGTTTATTTCAGTTTCGTTTATCTAATTTTTATGGTCATTTATAGGTAGAGGTACCTAGTACCTACCTACTACAGCACACGAGGTCGGATAAACGCAAAACAAAAGACTTTCTTTCGTGCAGTTGTAAATGCAAAACCGGATGTACTTAGACTTACCCTTGGATGGCTATGCTATAATTCTATTTTTATATTTTTTTTTCCAGAATTGTGGTTTAGAAGTTCAAGGTTAACTTGAGAGGTACTTTTAATAAATACAGTACACTTTCTTGAGCGAGCAGGTAAAATGAAACTCTTTTTGAAAGTAAGGATCAGAATCAGAAACGAACAGAATCACAATCACCAAATTTTTGGACTCAAACCTTCTTGAATTATAAATACAACCACAACAGTGACATTTACTAGATAAAATGCGAAAAATCTGCGGAAAGCGACTTCTGAAAGGAAAAGATCCCGAGGAAAAAGTATATAATATTTTCCATTGCAGTCTGCGTTCCTTTAGTTAGGCAAAGTGTTACCTAAAATATTGTTTTCGTATTTTATTGCAGTGAATATATCTTGTCAATTCATCAATTAATAGTATATTACGCAACAAGTTTAGAAAAGCGAGGTTTTACTCAACGAGGGTGGCTTGTTTGAGTACGAGCGAGCGAAGCGAACGAGTAACTTAAAAAGCCATACAAGTTTAGTTAAAACACTTTTCTAACGAGATTGCGTATACTATTTTTTCGCATTTCATGTGAAATAGTATGATTTCACATAATAGGTTTGTTAATTTATACAATGTGATTTTTTAAAAAGTGAATTGCAGTAACCCGTGAAAAGAAATGAATTGTCTGCAGTCAGCTTTAAGTACTGGCCTTTGAATGAGGTTAACATGTTATGTCAAAAATTGTAACATGACAGTTGTGAATTTTTTCATTAACACAATATTCATATTTTATATTAAACAATTTAAAGTAAGTGCTCAAAATTCCCACCACCTTGCTCGATACATAACCTTAACGCTTAAACTGGAATGGCGTTTTTATGTCAAATTATGAAGCATTCTAAAGGTAAGTTTTATACGGGCGTTAGAAAGTCAAATAATTATGTTTTTTTTTGTAATTTTGTGTGTGGTGCTCTACTCTTTTTTACTGAATTTATAAAATACCGATTAAAAAATTTCGGCTCCAAAAATCGGCTCAAAAACCGGTCAAAAAACGGCCCAAAACACCGGTCCAAATAACCGGTCCAAATAACCGGTCCAAATAACCGGCTCAAAAAACCGGGACAACAAACCGGTTCAAATAACCGGCCCAAAAACCGGTGCAACAAACCGGCCCAAAACACCGGTCCAAGTAACCGGTCCAAAATACCGGCCCAAATAACCGGTCCAAATAGCCGGTCCAAAATACTGGCCCAAATAACCGGTCCAAAACACCGGTCCAGAAACCGGCCCGAAAAACCGGCTTAAACCGGTTTTTGATAATTAACCGGTTATCCGGATTTTTCGAATACCGGTTTTCTTACGAACCGGTTAACCGGTTTGAAATTTTTTGGCGGATTGACAGCACTATTTAGAACCACTGAGAGTACCGAATAGTTTATGCGTAGGACCCCAAAGTAGGCCCCTAATATTAAAATTGTTTACTAACAACAAATTTCAACGAGATCGCAAAGAGATCGATCAAGATCACCACTAACTAGGAGTATTTTAGAAAACCCTATTTTACAAGATAATCAGAGAGAGATGGCAACTTATCCGCCAGGTTTTCACATTTCAATGCTAAATGAGATTCCAACTTTTGATGGAACGCCAAGCCAATTGAGCGAATATATCAGAAGTGCTAGCGATATTTTAGATCAATTTTTACAAACTAATGACCCTAATGCGTACATTAATAAACTTCTCTTGTCAGCTGTTAGAAACAGACTGAAAGGACAAGCTTTGGAAGTAGTTACTGGATATACATTTTTAACTTGGGACGATTTAAAGAAAACACTGATACAAAATTTTGGCGATCAAAGATCAGAGCTAAATTTGCAATTAGATATTACCAGATTAAGACAAAACACAAAAGAAAGCCCTATTGATTTTTATAACAGAGTACGTTCACTACTAGCTGTGTATAATTCGAAAATTGCGCTAAGCACCGAAGTTCAAGCTATTAAAGATTTTAAATTAAATGATTCAAAGAATCTAGCTTTAAATGTATTTTGTTCAGGACTTTTGGAACCACTAGGTTCATTTATCAGATGCAAGGCTCCAACTTCATTGGAAACCGCGATTTCAATTGTAAGAGAGGAATTAGATATAAGATATTTTCAAAATCAGTCGAAATCAAACAATTTTAGCCACACAATGGTAACAAAACCAAAATCTAATTATAACTATCAAAATTTTAGAATGCAAGAACCATTCAAACCTCAAAATTCCCCCAATCATTTTCAAAATAACCCTAACCAATTTCAGAGACCATTTTCCCAACAAACAATAAGACTTAACCCTAATACACCACCAATGTCTTTTCCCGGATATCAAAAACCTTTCGGAAAACCAGGACAAAATGTTTTCAACCCCAAACGTAATTTTACCCCCCAAAATAGAATTGAACCAATGGACGTAGATACGACAAGAAGAATTCCTATTCGACAGACAGTACCTAAAAGACCCCTTACATATCAAACTGTAGGTCCCCAAAATCAAAAACGATTTAACACTCAAAACACTCAATACATTCGACAATCAAATGCCCCACGAAATTTCATATCGGAAGAATTATTCCACATGGAAAATAATGATTATGATGACACCGAAGATTATTATAATCAATATTCCCAATACGAACAATATTCGGAAGACCCTCAAAATTTTGAAATACCAAATTTTACTAACGAGCAACAAGAAAATCTTGATTACATAAATAATTCAAACTTTAATGAAGAAGAACCCATAATTAATGAAAGAAATGAGGATTTTCAGTAAGTGCCTCGGAAACATTCAACATTAACATCAAATCAAATTTACCTTTTATAATTATTCCAAATACTGGTGAAAAATTATTAATTGACACCGGTAGTACAAAAACATTAATTTCTCCTAAATTTATAAACCAACATTTTCCAAATTCAATCTATAACCAAAATTTTCAAATTGTAACATCACATGGTATGACTAATCATAACCAAGTAGCAAATATTCCCATAAAAAATTTATTTGGCGAAGAAGGAAATCACAAATGCTATATATTTGATTTTCATAAAGAATATGTAGGACTCATTGGATCTGACTTATTATCAGACTTGCCTGCAAGCGTTGATTTTAAGTGGATGCACATTCAGACCGAAAATAAAATTATACCTTTTTTTTATAAGACCTCTAAAAATAGACAAGAACAACAAAAACGTAACGAATGTAATTTCACAAAAATTAGACCAGATTTAGAACCGATTAAAGAAATAAATATTCCCCCAAGATCAGAAATAATAATCACTTTACCTGCCATTGGAAAAAATGGAATAAAGATTTGTGATAAAATTAAATTCAATGATAATGTCAAAACACCCAAAGCTATAGTAAAGCTACACAACAATTACTTTAGAACAACAATTATTAATACCTCCAATTTTGAACAAAATTTTAGAATTTACCAACCACTTATACTTGAAGATTTCGATAATAAAGAGGAAATTGAAATCAATAACATCCAAATGGATAATAACCAAATTAAATCAATTATGACAAATAATCTGAAAAACATTGATACCAAACATTTAAACGAAGAAGAAACTGCCCTATTACAATCATTGTGTTATCAATACAAAGATATATTTCATTCATCCGAACTACCTTTATCATTTACAAATTTAACTCAACATCATATTCGGACTAAAACGAATACCCCAATTTACACTAAAACATACCGATACCCTCACGTACACCGAGAAGAGGTAAAAAGACAAATTAACAATATGCTAGAAGAAGGTATCATCGAACCTTCAGAAAGCCCCTATAACTTTCCTATATGGGTAGTCCCCAAAAAATTAGATAACTCCGGAAAAACTAAATGGCGAATAGTTATAGATTATAGGAAATTAAATGAGCAAACAGTAGAAGATAAATACCCACTACCCCGTATCGAAACAGTTCTTGACAATTTAGGCAAAGCAGAGTATTTCACAACATTAGATTTAGCATCAGGATTTCACCAAATTGCCCTTAATAAAAACGACAGAGAAAAAACAGCCTTTTCAACTGAAGAAGGACACTTTCAGTTCAAAAGAATGCCTTTCGGACTCAAAAATGCCCCCGCTTCTTTTCAGAGACTAATTAATCAAGCATTACTAGGACTTACACCTCAACAATGTATGGTATACCTAGACGACATTATTATATACTCAAAATCGCTTCACGAACACCTAGAAAAACTCAAAAACGTATTTGATAGATGTAGACGTGCAAATTTAAAAATTCAATTAGACAAATCCAACTTTTTACAAAAATCAGTAGCATATTTAGGACATGTTATAACGAACAAAGGCATAAAACCAAATCTAGAAAAAATTGAAGTCATTCAAAAATTCCCATTACCAAAAACAAGGACTGAAATCAAATCATTCCTTGGCATGCTTGGATATTATAGGAAATTTATTAAAGATTTTGCAAAAGTAACTAAATTTTTAACCAATTGTTTAAAGAAGGGAAATACCATAGAACATACTCCCGAATTTATTAAAAATTTCGAAGAATGTAAAAATTTACTAATAAACGAACCAATACTGGCTTACCCAGACTTTTCTAAACAATTCGAACTTACTACCGATGCTTCAAAATTTGCTATCGGAGCGATCCTATCTCAACAAGGAAGACCTATTTGTTACGCTTCACGTACTTTAAATAAATCCGAAACTAATTATCCAACAATTGAGAGAGAACTACTTGCAATTGTTTGGGCCACAAAACACTTTCGACCCTATTTATTTGGAAATAAATTTAAAATTTACACGGACCATAGACCACTTATTTGGTTACGGAATATTAAGGAACCCAACTCAAAATTAACCAGATGGAGTATCAAATTAGAAGAGTACAATTTCGACATAGAGTACCTACCAGGTAAACTTAATAAAGTCGCCGACGCTCTTAGCAGAGTACATATTTATCCCCTGACAGTAGAACCGAGACTAAATACACCCGATTTAGAATTATTAGATAATGTAAGCACAACCCCTGAAAGATCAGATACACCAGATATACTTAATGATTTTACAATACCCGAATTTGAATTGCCCTCACGTCAAACACCTAAAAAGAAACCAAATATCAAGATTTTACAGGATATTACTTTACAACCCTTAAGACCTATAGAAAAATTACCTAAAAATCCAAATTTGAAAACCACTAAATTAAATGATGAAAATGAATCATTATGCGAGACTGTACATTCACAAAATTCTTCAACACCTGTAATAGACGTTTCAGAGAAACCCCTACAGCATCATTCTAAACAAATAGAGTTTTTACAGACAAATTTACCTAAGAAAATTACCACTAAAGAATACGATGGAATAAAGCACATTTCAGTTTTTATAACACCTCATAATAAAACAGAGATATTCACTCAACTACTATTAGAATACTGTGAGCCAAAGTCAAATTATTACTGCCATTTCCAAAATGAAGAAATTTTCGAAAACTTTTCCAAATTTATAGTTGAAATAACTAATAACAATACCCCCATTTTTCATCGCTGTATGACCCAAGTCATATACGTGTTAAACAAGGACGAAAGAATAGACAAAATCCAAAATTATCATTTAGGTAAAAATAATCACCGCGGAATCCTTGAAACTTATGAAAAATTAACTAGAAATTTTTATTGGAAAGGAATAAAGAAAGATATAGAAAACTTTATTAGAGCATGTGACATATGTAAAACCGAAAAGTATGATAGACACCCAAATAAAGCCCCATTACAACTCACAAACACTAACAATAAGCCTTTTCAAACAATTCATGCTGATATATTTCAAATTAATAGAATAAAATATTTAACCATAATTGATGCATTTTCACGATTTGCCCAAGCTTATCGTTTAAATTCAGCCAATAACACGGAGATCATTGATGCATTATTTTACTTCATGACGTCATACGCCGTACCAAGGGAAATAATTGCGGATAATGAATTCGATAAAACATTAATCAATGACTTTTTAAAAATGCACAAAATTAAATTACACATAACTACACCATTGCATCACGAATCAAACTCTTTGGTTGAGAGACTTCACTCTAGCCTAATCGAACATTATAGATTACTTGTTGAAACCCCAGAATTAAAACGCATGCCTTATTGTATTTTAGCCTACAATAATAGCATACACACAAATTTAAAATTGACTCCATATGAAATCCTATTTGGACATACTGACGGAATTAACCCTTTTGATTTAAACAATGAACGCTTTTATAATATATATACTAATGATCGTAGACAAAAAATGCACATACTATACACGAATTAAGAGAAAAACAAATTAAGTTAAAGAAAGATAGAAACGAAAAACTAAACACTGACAAAAAATCAAAACATTTGGAAATAGGACAAATTGTATTTATAAAAACTGACGCGAGAAATAAAAAACTTTCTAAGTTTAACGGACCTTTTAAAATAATCAAAATTTTGGAAAGAGATAAATACCTCTTAGAAAACGTGAACACCAACAAGACCCTAGAACGACATATTAACGGAATATCATCAATTACAGACAAGCCCTCATCCTCCTGACCCTCTGGTGGTACATGACAAACTGTGACGTAACGATTGGAGACTTGAAAGAAAATCCAGGTATATACCCCTTAAAATTGGGAAACGCCATAATTAAAGAAAGCGAGTGGACGCTTATTAAAAATATTGATTATTCACCCGCAATTACGAATTATTATAAGCTTAGAGATGAATTGTTAAGAATTTTAGTAGTATTAGATAATAAGTATTATTTGATAGAACATAGAGAATTTAAACAGATTAGTGACATAACCGTTACCCATAATAATTTACTTTTAATAATTAAACAATATTTAGATAAAGCAGATGTACTTCTGGAACAACTTTTTCCAACTTCCAAAAACCACAAATCAAAAAGAGGATTAGTAGATGGTTTAGGCTCTATATTTAAATTTTTGACAGGAAACCTTGACGCATCTGATGGTCAAAGATATGAAGAACTAATACAAAAACTACAAAAACAAAATGAATTAAATAGCAATATTCTTGTTGAACAAGCCCAAATAATTAATACTACAGTAACTACTGTAATAGAATTAGCAAAAAATCAAGAGATGTTAAGTTATAATTTAAACAAAATCATTTTAGAAAATGAAAAAATCAAGAATGAACTTGCGACCATTTCCATTAAATTTGTCTTAAACGAAGCTATTTTATCACTACAAATGTTTATTTCAACTTGGATAGAATTAGAAACTGCATTAACATTTGCCCAAAACCAGCAAATGCACATGTCATTACTAAACAATGAAGAATTAATTCAAAATTTGAATCAGATATCTAATTATTTGAACGACCTATCGGGAAAATCATTAGCCATTCCTTATCCGGCTACTAACAAATATTTACACCTTTATGAATCTATTATTACAATTAAAGCTTACCAAATCAAAGAAAAAATAACTTTTATATATGAAATTCCTTTAATCTCTGTTAATAATCAATATCAAATAATTCAATTGATACCTTTCCCAATCCTTATAGACAATAATCAATTCAGAATGATAATCCCCACCTATGGAACATTCCTATTCAACACAAAAATGAGCATCCCAATTGAAATAGATCATTGCAAATTAGTTTCTTTAAATAATTACTATTGTAAGCAAAATAACCACTTTCAAATCCCGAACGATAAATTATGTGAAACACAACTATTATCCTTCAATAATAATCAAACTTGTAAACCATATATTTTTAAACTGAAAGATATTAAAATTACTCAAATTACTTCAACAACATGGCTTATAAGTGCTCCATCAAAAGCAATATTGGATATAAAATGTAACAATCAAAATTATAGAAGCGAATTATATGGATCAAAATTAATACATCTCACTCCCGATTGTTCAATATTAATTAATCATGATCAAGTTTTATTTTCAATAAGGACTACTTCTACAAGAAAAGAATTATTAAAAATACCTAATATTAATGAATTATTAGCATTGCCCTCTGAACATGTTAATATCTCACAAATAGATTTAGCCCCAATAGACACTAATAAACTCATCAGAAATCAAATAAAAATTGGAGAACAAATGAATCTATTAAACAATGTAAACTATTCTATAGACAAACATTTTGCTTTATCTTCAATTATTATAATAATTATAGTTATTTTGTTAATATTAAGCATTATATTGTATGTGTTCTTCAAATGACAATTCCTTAAACTAAAAATGTTAAATTACTTAAAAAGACATCTCGCCACACAGGAAGAAAATGAATTCAGTTTAATGCAATCTAAAGTTTAATTATTTTCTTCAAAAACCATTAAACATTCTTAGATGGGAGGAGTTATGCATAGCACAACACATTACGCTTCAATCTAAGAAACCTGATACTTCCTCTGAGGTGTGATAAGATAAGCAGATGAGCTTACTTGCTCGTCCGTTTATTAAATTAGCTTTAGTCTTAGAATAATCTTCGAGTTGTAAGAACGATATTTTATGTACTCCAAAGTTCCATTTATTCTTTGTAAAAATAAATAAATAGTTTTTAAAAACCTTGTTAGAAGGGTTTAAATTCTAACTCCCTGTGGATTACCCAACTGACTGGGTCAATAATTTGCAAATAGTTGAAAAACCCAACAGTAAACTTCGAATCTGTTTAGACCCAAAACCACTCAATGAATGCATTAAACGGGAATATTTTTTAATTCCAACAATCGATGACTTAACATCGGGATTGGCAGGTAAACGGATTTTTTCGGTTCTTGACTTGAGCAGTGGGTTTTGGCATATGGAATTGGATAAAGCAAGTGCGGAATTAACAACGTTTATGACTCCTTTTGGCCTCAATTTTGCACCGGAAATGTTTCAGCGGAAAATGATCAAAACCGGGGGTCGTTATATATTTTAATGACTTGGGTATTTGCGCAGAGGTAAAATTCATGAGAAAGATTTTATCAGAAGGGAAAATTAAATCGGATTTGAAATATCGGGATGCAATTATTAAATTGAAAAAACCAGAAAAAAATCAGACGTTCTAAGATTCTTGGGTCTTCTGAAATACTTGGCAAGATTTATTCCAAATCTGTCAAAGCAATCAGCGGAATTGCGTAATTTAACTAGGAATTTGCGTGGTCGGAAAAACATGAGTCGGAATTTGAAAACTTGCTCAGAATCGTAACATCGGAACCGGTACTGGCCATCTATGATCCAAAAATGCCTGTAGTTGTACAAACTGATGCATCGAAGGATGGATTGGGTTGTGTAATCATTCAAACCGACATCCTGTTGCATTTGCTTCACGAACGCTTAGCAAAAGTGAAAAAAACGGGCACAAATCGAAAAGGAACTGTAACGTGTGATTTCTGACGCATAGTGTATATCAAAAGTGTATTACCATTACAGCGGTTTGGACGGCATACTTCGGGTTTCGAATTCAAAAATTTGTCCTCATATTGAGTTCTACGCATCGATCGTGAACTTTCGATTCTCGGACTACTGAAGTGGCTTAGGTAGAACGTATTCAATTCTCAAGAAGTGCAGACTTGAATTTTAATTAAGGTTGTTACGACTCGGAAGATTATTCCAATTTGTGAATTTTCAAGTGATTAGGGGAAACTTAAACACGGTAGAGTGATAGTAAATTCTTCCCTGGGAGAAATTCTAATTTAGTGCACTCTTGGAGAGTTTTTCTTCTGCCAATTTAACATCGTATGGTAAGCTTAGGAAGGTCCTTATTCCACTTTTTTCTCTTCTAAGACAGTTGAATTTATTTAGGCATCAAACAGCAGCCGGAAAAGTGGAAACATCCGGAAACTGATCGAATTTATAACGACGTGGAAAATTCCGCGAGCCCGATAATTCCAGTGCAGGGACAGTCGGCGTGGCATGGTTGAGTAGCAGGTGTGCGTGCGGCGAGTCCATTGTGTAAAGACAATCTACGTTCAAGGTCTGTTAGCCAACTTTTTACCTTACCTGCATTGGGTTGATAAATTCACGGCATTTCGAGAACTATCAAAAGACGAATAACTGCAACTCGTTTAATTGCGTAAACATATTTATATTGAAATATAATAAATACTCGACAACATTTTTGTATTTAGTTCAATATTTTATTTGGAAAAATTTTTGTTCATATTCAAATCACTTTTTGTACACTGAGAACTTGTTAAATGGTCTGCAGATTACGAGATTAAATTTCTGATTTAAAGTTCAAACAAAATGGGGAATTTTGCGTAAATTTATAATTATTCGTTCGCATATACCATTAATTTTGGGTATTTAATCTAGTTTTGCGTATACGAGGCCTCGCGATATCGTCGATTCTAGACGGGAATTCGGGTGGTTTGTTTGACATTTTTTGAAGTGGATTAACGCTTCCTATGTTTAAAACTGATCTACGCATTATTATTTTCCCTAGAAATTTTGGGTTCAGCTCTGTATAAAAATTAAATCGGAGAGAGTAACGTACTGTGGTCCGTTCGTTTTATTCATGAATATGAATTTATGTACATATATGCGACTTGGGGTTGTGATCCTGATTTTTTTATTTTTTTTTATGCTTCATACATATATACTTTTGGCTTGTATTGATTAATTATTTTTCTGGATCATTATATTTTGGAAATCTGTCAATTACAATTGTGTTTTATTCTGTCTTGAAAAAAATAAGTTTAGTATTACCAAGCAAGGTAAGTTCACATCCAGGAAGGTTCCTGTTTACCCAAAGTTATCTTCGAGGAGGAAAGGGTTTTTTTTAAACAGATGGCGCCTAGGCTTAGATCGAACCACCCTTCTTCGACTGCAGCTAGTCGAACTCTTGTCCTTGATACCTGGACCTTGCTTAGAAATTGATGCTTCGATAGTTGTGTGTGTAAAACTATTTTTGTTGTCGCCGTCGATTAGCTAAGCGTCACAGAACTCTTAGCAATCGTGTTCGCGTGTCAACGATTTCATTTCTTTTTATACGGACGGGAATTCACTCTAGAAAGTGATCACAAGCCATTGGAAACGCTGGTTAAACGGGATATTAATGATCTAACAATGCGACTCCAACGTATGTTCATGTTCCTTTTGAAATATCCTCAGATGACCGTGGTCTATAAACCTGGCAAGGAGATGCTAGTGGCGGATTGCTTGTCAAGAGTGCAATTATCGGAAGTTTCTGAAATCAAAGGACTCTCGGGGGTCGTTCATGCGGTAACTAAATCAGTTTGCCTCACGGAAAATAATTACAATGCTTATCGGAAAGCGTTGGACAATGATAAAGAATACCCGCGGATTTGCAACTACGTTGCAAATGGTTGGCCGGAATTCCACCAATTTGATGAACTGAGCCAACATTTTCATAAAATAAAATCAGAACTGCATGTCGAAAACGGATTGCTATTGTTCAATCACAGATTGGTCATACCAGTGGAAATGCAACGGAAATTGTCAATATGGTTACATTCGCCACATCTCGGAATCGAGAAAGCACTTGCACGTACAAGAATGCTATATTATTGGTCTGGAATGAACAGGCAAATTAAAGAATTGGTCGCGTCTTGCAACATTCGTGAAAAGTTCAAACGAAACAATCAAAAAGAACCATTGGTTCAGGAAGAAATACCGAAATATCCGTTTCATATAGTGGCAATGGACCTCTTCGAATACGGAGGTCGTGATTACATTGCACTTATTGATGCATACTCAAATTACCTCATGGCCGTTGATGTTCAGAACAAAACATCAAAACACATTATCGGTGTAATTTGTCGGTTATTTGATAAACTAGGATATCCAACAGTCGTCAAATGTGACAATAGCCCATTTGGATCGGCTGAATTCGAACGTTTTTCTGTTCAGTACAATATTCAATTAAAGTTTTCGAGTCCAAGATATCCACAAAGCAAACGGTCTGGCTGAAAAAGGCGTAGCTATTGCAAAAAATATACTTAAGTGCTGTTTTGAAGCGAATGATGTCGATCAATTTCAACATCGTTTATTGGAATACAACACAACACTTTTAACGGGCATGCGTATTACTCCTTCGGAATTGTTCTTTGGTAGGCTTGTTAAAACCAATGTAACGCCTAGTCGAATAGACGGCGACAATTCTGTTATACTAAATAGAAGCAATGCAACCGAAACTACCATTTACGATGCAAGGTCCAGGCATCAAGAACAAGGGTCGACCAGCTACAGTCGAAGAAGGGGGGGTTTGATAAGCCTAGGTGCCACCTGTTTAAAATATCCTTCGTCCTTGAAAATAACACGAGGTAAACAGGAACCTTCCTGGAGTTCTGACCTATCTTGCTTCGGTAATTGCTCAATTTGTCATCAAAGCAAATTATTTTAACCCAAGACACAATAAAACACAACAATAAATTACAAAATTTCAATTTATATAAAGAATCACGCAAATAAACCTTTTTGATGGACAGCAGCCTAATGGGGCAATATGATGTAGGTAGTCTCTCGTCCTTGCCTAATTTTATTACAATTATTTGAGGAATCTTCCACTGCAGTGGTAGGGGAGACTGTCCTAAAATGACATACCCAAACTATATTATACGAAACGGTGGGGAAAATTTTTAAATAAACAAACTAAATGGTTTTAATGTTTATATTTGAACCTTGTTACACCAAATACTACAAGTTATTTTACAAAAAAAAGAACAACTAGCTCAGAAATACAATCATTGGAAAAAACTCACTATTCTACGTATTATAAATTTATCAGGTAAAATGACATAGTATGAAAGAAGCTACTTCTTAATTAAATAAAAAAAGAGAAACGGAAAAAACCTTGACAAATAAAACAGTTGTGACTTAGTCGAGGCAAATTTCGCAAATAAATTGCTTGACTCTTCTGTCGACCCCGGCGCAATCTGTGTGGCACCAGCTTAGGCACATTTGGCATCTAATCCAAGTTTTGTTGGATTTTGAAGAAGTGTACAGCTCATTACAATAGATACATGATGCATCTTCTTCATCACTGACCTCCATTTCCCCGAAATCTACATTTTGTTCACCGTCACTCTCATTGTCAACAATTATTTTCTTTTTAACTTTATTTCGATCTGATTTACTTTTCTCTGTTTCGAGTTTCTTCTCATACTTTGCTTTTATTTCTTCTAACTCTGGTGTGTTGGTTAATACACCAGACACTTGTACTCTTTTTCTTTTCTTTTCTGTAGAAGTTACCTTTTTTGGAGGTGGGGAAATCACTGAAAGTGAAACTGATGTGTGTGCAGAACCATCACTTCTACTTGGCAACATCACATTGTGATCTACGAGACGCGCAGGGTTAACTTCAGCTGTGTTGTGAGGTTGATCCAGTGGTTGATCAGTCACAGAACTGGGCAAAAACATATAATCTGGGAAGATATCTGAGTTAAGGGGAAATATCCCTGTTTTAGCAAAACCTGATGTGGCTACTGCCGTTGTAGCTGCTTTTCCATAAGCTACAGAAAATAGTTTTCCGATCTGAAACTGCGTTACGACACGGCCTGGATTACATTTTAGCCATCTGTCAACTTCCTGGTTGTAATAGGCTGATAGTGGGCCAAAAAATGTTACATCCAGTGGTTGAATGCGGTGGGTGCAATGAGGAGGGAGGCACATCAGAGAAACACCATTTTCTTTGGCATATTTAAGTGCTGGATAATATTTGTGGCTAGAATGCCCGTCTAATATCAACAAGATTTGATTTGCAAGTGATGCGCGAGAATGTTTTACCAAATGTTTTAACCAAAGTAAAAATAGCTCACCGGTCATCCAACCTGACTCTTGACATAGTAGAAGTGTTCCAATTGGCGCATCGTCTACAAGTTCTTTTTTATATTTTTTTCTGGCGAAAATAAGTGCAGGTGGAACAAAAGAACCAATTGCGTTCATGCAACAAACCATTGTCGTGTGAGTGCCACGTTCTGCACTGGTTATTGAGCCTACCTGTTTTTTACCTTTGCTGGCAAAAATCTTTGGTGGTCTTTGTACTGTGGAGAGGGCAGACTCATCCATGTTATAAATATTATTAGGAGGAAATTTGAAAGTATCCAGATGATTCTCTAGTTGCGCGAAAAATTTAGCGATTTGAGTTTTATTGAAACCCTCAGCTCTCGCTGCTGACGTTGGTTCCGGTTTTCGCAAGCTGACTTCAGGGTGACGTAAACGAAAACCTCTGAGCCATTCAAATCCTGCCATTTTTTCAGTTTTACGAAATCTATGATCCAAATTATTTGTTTCTGCAAAGTCATACGCTAACTTTCTCAAGTCGGTTACGGTTAGTCCAAAAAGCATATTTTCCCGCGATTTAATGTGGTCCACTAGTTCATTTTCCATATCCGCCGGAAAAGTTGTGGAAAAACGTCCTAGACCTTTTTCAGTCCCTTTTACTCTTTTATTTTTATTTTGAGCGCGTCTTCTCAACGTTGCTTGCGGCACATTATACTGCTTTGCAGCGGCAAGCCAGCCAATACCGCCCCGCTCTATGGCCTCAATGGCCAGCCTCATTGATTCCCTACTCCACGCCTGCCTGTTGGTGTTTCTTTTATATATTCCAACCATTCTGCAGATAAATAAAAAAAAAATGTTTTAAATGTTTAATCCATGGACAAAAACCACCGCAAGTTAACTCGGCTAAAATGACATATCTATGCCATTTTAGACGCATTGCTTCTGTGTCATTTTACCTGAGTTAGCCTTTTACCAAAAACATAAACAATCAAAATGTACTTACGTTTTTAATGAAAAGGAAAATGTACATAAATCGAGTGTAAATAACAATAGTTGAAAACTGTGGAACATCAGTTTAATTTAAACACTTTTAATAACTGTTTTTAACACCGTAATAAGGTTCGAATTAAAGATCAGAAGCGGCAGAAACGAGCAAACGTCCGCCAAAACTACAAATGAGGGTTATAGGCGATTCAAATTAACTTTTCCCGCGCGCACACAATCAGCTGTTCTAGGTGAAACACAGTCTCACTCGCCAGCAGGTTGTAAATAAATCGTTGCGCAGTGTAGTAGTGGTTTAGTGAATGTGTGTATTTTTTGTTCTTGTTCGATTTTGGCCGTAATTATGAGTGACAATTTATTTATAATTATTATTTATATTATATTATATTATTTATAATGCGAGTAAGTTCGAATTCGACAACACAGACAATTAGACCATTGTAAAAAAATTTCTGTACAATCAATAACGACTCTAACATTTTTAAACTTACTGATACATGTAGGTAGATTTGCTAAAACTTCATCACGCGTACGAAAATAAATTGTAGGACTAAGTACTACGTACAGGACATTCAAAATAGTATAGAATATGGATTTACACGTTTGTGAAGATAAACCACCAAACAATATGCTTAAAACAACATACGACGAGTTATTTTTCAACTTAATGAAAGTCAGAATGATTCTATCCCGAATGGTTAAACGATCCTGAGGTCAATTATTTCAGTTAGGCCAAATATGTTCACTACTGCAACATTTCTAGCTCCTGCTTTTGGAAAATAATGAAAAGCTAGGTTACGGCACTTTTTGTTTTTAGAATCGCAATTAAACATGCAAAACGTTTTGTCATTGCTTTCCTTCTTTGGGGGAAACTCCATTCTTCAAGTATTGACGTTTTAGTTGCTTAAATATATTTTATAATACACGAATGTAGCTTACAATAATTTATTAAAACCAAATGATTATATTGGAATTGTCACTCGCGGCTGTGTTTCGGGAGTTCATCACAATTCCGCCAGAGGGCGTATTGCTTAGCTTGAATCGCCTATAGCAGATGAGATTGCAGAAATATTGTTGAAGTGTCTTACTTGTTTCGTAGATGGCGCGACATGCCCTGAAAATTTCTCATAGAAGAAAATATACGCACTATGTCATTTTATCTGACTATGTCATTTTAGGACAGTCTCCCCTACTTAACCCAGTCGCAGGATAGAATTAAAGAGCATAGTGATCATTTTGATAGCGGCACTACGCAGCGCTTAATGGTGTAGAAGTCAAAAAACTGCACACGTTCGTGAAATTGCGTGTGCAAATTATAATTAAAAAGAAAAAGAATACCACTTTTCAATCTCGTTTTGAACACAAAACTGAAAATGCTTCGTTGACAAAATCCTATGCAATTTCGAGTGAAATAATCACATTAAAAAAATTCCTAGATAAAGATTCCCTAAATTCCACCTTATATAAATATTCCGAAACCTTTAAGCGACTTAATTTACGCTAAATGTTAATGTTACTTTGAGTACGAGTACGATGGTTTTAAAAAAAATACAACACTGTACATATATTTTGAGAAATATGCAACAGAGAGAAAAGCAGATCAAATACCAAAAACAATGATCCAAAAGCTAGGTTCCTTAGAATATTTACAAAAATTAGTTAAGTTTTTAGAAAACATCTACGTGTTAAATATATTTGTGAAATTGTAAGAAATGCAGAGTCTACCACGCTAATAACCTTGTGGTTGAGGCGCAAATCTAAAAAAAATGAATAAATGATGTTAGTTTTATCCTAGAGATATTTTAGAGTATTATATAGTTTAATGAATAAAGGCATATATGCAGATTTAAAGATTATTTAGGTAGTACGGATATTTGTTTTATCTTCTAACTTTCTCAAAACTCTTTTTGAGGAAAGTACATATAAAGTGATGAGTTTCGGCAATTTTCCAAGATTATTCGGGCTTATATCAATTCCTAATATAATACTTTCACTTATTTTGGAGGAACGTCTCTTCGAATATTTGAAACATCGTACACTATACCACAGTAAAAACAGCAAAAAAAAAATTCTTTTTCATAATCTTCTATTTGAAAAACTCGATCAATTGTAAATAAAAGTCTAAATTTAAAAATCAAAATCGGGGAGCGCTTTCAGAAATATGAACTAGTCTTATATTATAATATTTTTTTGAGTTGCTAAAGCCCCCTATTTCACAAACTTGCAGCATGGTAAAGTATAAACATCCACAAAGCATCTATTCCAAAATTGGTTGACTGCATAGCTCTATAGCCTTGCTGTTTACGCCTCAGTATACAATAATAAAATTTACGTTCTTGAATTCCTTGTTATGTGATTTTTAAATTTGTCGCACACTTTGGTAGTCCCGTGATTCGTTTGCCGCTTCGTAGGAATTAGTATCGCTGGTTTAATTAAATTCTTATTTTGGATTACTATTTTCGCTATTTTGTTTTGTCTTGAAAATTTAGTTAACGTTATTTTAATCAAGGTCTTGTTTTGGGTTGCCGTTTCGATATTTTGTTTTGTCTTTCGAAGTTCGAGAAATGTGTCAATAGCTGTTCTTTGTGTGAAATCTGCAAGCTCTTGTTTTTCTGCGCTATACACAATATCATATCAGTTTTTTTCTGTCAATGTTTGATATGGTATAGTAAGTAACCGTATTATTACACTACACTTCCTCTATGAAAATGTAACTTGACCGCGTTATTTGGATTTATTACATATATTTTACCTGGGTTGTTGGAAGATGGAACTTTGCTACCAACATAATGGCTCTCCTACTTAATAAAACTCAATTGTGTGACGTTACGAAAACTTGTGTTTATTTTAGTGACCCTTTGATCGTTGCAGGTTCGAATGTAAAGTAGGTGAACTGAATTCATAAATAAAACACCAGAGAAGTTTAAGAGATTTATTAAAAAATACCATCTGCAACAATTGGTTTTACTTAACCTAGAATCTTCCAGGAAGTTTTTTCCCATGTTGTTTGGCAGCTGGAGCACATGGAAATGGTTATGTTGGGCCTGTTCCCAACAAGACCGAGTTTTCCAGAACGTTTCTCCGATTTCCCCCAATTTCGCAGGCTGTAGGACTGGTCCTTACAGTGTTTGTCAGAAGTTAAGTACTTCAATTATAAGTACCTTTAACGTGGTTGGATGCAGGGTTGGCTGTGGTGTAAACAGTTGCTTGTGGATGTGAAATCGCTTTGTATGGTCCAGGGCCGTTTTACTCACCAACCTTTTAAGGCCTACAATGTTTCACTTAAAACAATACATAACCAAAAAAAAACAAAAATCCTAAATTAAGAAAAAGCAAACAAAACGCAGTAAATTCTAATAATATCGCGAACCAATGGCGGATTTTGCTCATCAGACACGTTCACAGTGCGTTAAAATTTGCGAGTGTTTTAAAATTTCATTAATTGTCTTTTGTGCATTCTGGGTAAAAATATATGACACAGACCTTTAGAAATAAAACTCTTGGGCCTATAAAGATCTTAAAACGGCCTGGTATCGTCCCTCTTAGAGCAGACATAATTCAGGGAAAATTTGCTGTTCAGCAACAGCCACCAGATTGGTTTTCAGCAAGACCAGATCGCCTACTTCAAATGTAGTTTTCTTATAATTTTATCAAATTGCATTTTCCTTACTTGACCTTGAGTCTTCTTTCTTTCCTGTGTGCATTCTCATATGTCTTTGCAAACTATTCTTATATGCACTTTCATAGTCACATGTATTGCATTTGAACGGTTTCTCTCCTGTGTGTGTTCTCATATGATTTCGCAAGCTACTCTTGTATGCATTTTCATAGTCACACTTATCACACTGGAAGGGTTTCTCACCGGTATGAGTTCTCATATGTCGTTCCAAGACAGGCTTCCATGCACTTTTATAGTCACATATAGAACACTCGAAGGGTCTCTCTCCTGTATGAGTTCTCATATGCTTTTGCAAACTATATTTTTCTGTGGTTGCATAGTCACATGTATTACAATTAAATAGTTTCTCTCCTGTATGAATGTTCATATGCCATCGCAATTTATTTTTCTGTGCACTTTTATAGTCACACTTATCGCATTTGAAGATTTTCTCTTCTGTATGTGTTCTCATATGAATTGGCAAGTTATGTTTGTGTGCACTTTCAAAGTTACATTTATGGCACTTGAAGGGTTTCTCTCCTGTATGTATTCTCATATGATTTTGCAAGCTCTGCTTGTATGCACTCTTATAGCCACACAAATTACATTTAAATGGTTTCTCACCTGTATGAGTGCTCATATGCATTTGCAAGCTTTTCTTCTTTGCACTTCCAAAGTCACATATATTACACTTAAAGGGTTTCTCCCGTGTATGAGTGCTCATATGTCGTTGCAAGTTAGACTTCCGTGCACTTGCATAGTCACAGATATTGCACTTGAACAGATTCTCTCTCGTATGAGTGCTTATATGCATTTGCAAGTTTTTCTTGTGTGCACTTCTAAAGTCACATATCTTACACTTAAATGGTTTCACTCCTGTATGAATTCTCATATGCTTCTGCATACTATACTTATCTACACTTTCATAGTTACACATATTGCATTTGAAGGGCTTCTCTCCTGTATGAATGCGTATATGCTTTAGCAAGCTTTTCTTGTATGCACTTCCAAAGTCACATATCTTACACTTAAATGGTTTCTCGCCTGTATGAAAGCTCATATGGTTTTGCAAACTTTTCTTATGTACACTTTCAAAGTCACATATATTGCATTTGAATGGTTTCTCTCCTGCATGAATACTCATATGCATTTTTAAGCTTTTCCTGTGTGCACTCTCAAAGTCACAGCTATTGCATTTGAAGGGTTTCTCTCCTGTATGAGTTCTCATATGTCGCTGCAAATTAAGTTTATATACACTTGCATAGTCACATATGTCACATTTGAATGGCTTCTCTCCTGTATGAGTGCTCATATGGTTTCGTAAGCTTTTCTTGTGTGCGCTTCCAAAGTCACATACATTACATTTGACTGGTTTCTCTCCTGTATGAATACTCATATGCATTTTCAAGCTTTTCCTGTGTGCACTTTCAAAGTCACAGACATTGCATTTGAAAGGTTTCTCTCCTGTATGAATTCTCAAATGTCGCTGCAAACTAAGTTTATATGCACTTGCATAATCACATATGTCACATTTGAATGGCTTCTCTCCTGTATGAATGCTCATATGCATTTGCAAGCTTTTCTTGTGTGCACTTCCGTAGTCACATATATTACATTTGTATGGTTTCTCTCCTGTATGAGTATGTCTTTGTAAGGTAAATATAGATGCACTTCCATAGCCGGACGCATTATGTTTATATAACTTTTCCCCAATATGAGTTTCAACATTTTGATTCACAATGCACTTCAACGAAGGCTCTACTATTACATCATCTTCATTGTTACTAAAGGTTTCAGTTTTTATATCTAATTCTTCATGTAATGATTCTAGTTTAATGGACCAATCATTAACGTATTTAGCTTCTAAAGGCAATTCCGATGTTCGGATCTCTTCCTGTTTTACTGTAACATATGTACATGTTTATATGTGGATTATTGAATAATACATAAGTAATTAAACTAGCTCAAAATCGCTTTTAATAGACACCCAAATATTCCCGGATCTAAATAAATAGTAATTAAGAAATGATTAAGTTCTAGAGAACATCGTTAAACTACTAATATTTGGTCAATTTTAGTGAACGTTTTCAGATTACTATAGTTGCTAGATTGGCATTCATGATAAAATTACGGAAACTTTCTTATAATTGGTTTTTGAAGGAAAACTGTTTTGTTATTATTTACTAGCTTAAACTTGATCTTCGGTGTGTAATGCAAATTTACCGTTTGTTTGCAACTCACTCTCCAATGTGCCTTCGTTGATTTTAGTTTGATGGCAGATATCGCTTGTAGAATCTGTAAGATTTGACAGCGATATCACACTTGTAACATCAGGTTTGACATGTTCATTTATATCAGATAAGGCAGTCATGTTGATATGCACGCGTTTTTTTGTAGTAAACAATTGATCTTCTTTGTTATCTGCTCCTTTATAGTCCTACAGCGATAGATGCATAAAAAATTTTAAAGTAAGAAAATGTAATTTTATAAAGTAAATATGCGACATTTCTCACCTTTATTGTGGAAAAGCGTAATAGTAACAATTTTATTAAAGTTAGTCAAATGCTTTTACCTACAACTGTTTGATTTTATTATTATTACGTAACTAAAATAGCCTTGACAACGGTTGGGAAGGAGACGTTTAACGCACTTGTGCTTTCGAGGTTTCCAAAAAACACATGTGTTTTTTGTTTACAGAAATGTCAAATTGAATTACAGAAATGAATTAATAATGCGTTTTTTTAATGGCGCCCAAGAACATTGAAGCAATCAACAAACCCTAGCAACGCGCTTAGCAACGTCGTAAAATGACGATTTGACGGGATAGTATCAATTTTTTATGAATTTTAATCACATTATAATAATTTTTTCAGTGAACAGTTGTAGGTAAAATGTTGTTTATATCACGTGCCGAAAACAATTCCATATACTCGTGCAGATTTCCGCACTTGTATGTAATGAATTGTTTTCGGCACTTGTTATAAAAATAACTATTTTAACACTATGTTATGTAGAACAATTCTGAGGTGTGCCATGCTATTCTTTCAGGTTAGGTAATTTATGATGTGATTATGAAATTTGAACTACTTCGATCCTTATACAAGATGAATCAAAAAATAGTGTAGCAATCATTTATGCTGAGGCGATTACTTTACTCAAGCTGTGTATAGTAACCAAATTAAACACACATCGGTAAACATAGGTGTTTATTGGTTATTCATAAGTGATGTTCCTTATAGGAACGCTAGCAATCGAATTTTCCTTTTTTTACACATACATACCTTTTATAAAATTACCTTACTTGCTATTTAACCTAATAGTGCAATGACTTAACTATATGCATACACACCAACTATAGGAAAGCTGAGTTGGCTTCATGTGCAATTACTGCAAACTATTAGCAAGAGTTCAATAACTTCTAATAGGTACAAATTTATACACAAAAGTCCATCACAACCAGGGCCGCGCCGCCCCTGTGTGCGAAGTGTGCGGCGCACACAGGCGCCAAGACAATAGAGGCGCCGCCATCGAAATTATTTTTGTTACACTTACACAACAACATATTCTTTGTAGTGGAGTATCGATAAGTAAGTAGGTACAATAGGCGCAACATACGCCTTATAAATAACAAAACATAATTATAATGCGCTTATTGTACAAGTCTTCCAAGATAATATTCACGTGTGTGGTTTAATTTTACGCTTTGGGTTTTAGTTTACATTAGTTACGAGCTCAGCGTTAAAATCAAAAGAACCGCCGTGAGTTTGTTTGAATGAATTATGAACGCAACCCGATGCGATGCGTGCGACGCAAGCGGGGTGGGGTCACGGGGATTCCCCGACTTTAAGGAACGAGAGTGCCAAAACAATTGAGCAATCAGTCAATCGAAAGTGTGTGCAAGGTGCGCATTGATTTTTTATAATAAGATTAAGTTCTAGCTCTAAAAACAATATATAGTTTGTGTGTTAGTGATTGTTTTAACGTGTTTTCACGATGAGTCATAGTACTCAAGATAAAAAAAAGAAATTATCTGGTTACCAGAATTTAATAAGGAAAAGAAAACAAGAAGAACGTGATAAAAATACAACTAAAATAAGTAAATATTTTACGGCTCTACCATCCACTTCCAAAGAATCACTAGAGACAGAAACCAGTCATTTTATCGATGAAGGTGTTATAAAATCTGATTCAAAAAACGCTTCAGGTACGTGCTTTTTATGTAATTTTCTATACAAATAAATATAACTTTAGTCTGTTTGTAATGTCAAAATAAAAAAAAAAACATTTTCTTTTTTAATTTCTGTCTGTCTTTTTCTTAATCTTCGACATGCCTGCACCGATTTTGATGTGGCGGATAGATGACGTGACTGTTTTATTTTATACAAGTAATCGCTGCCGGAGGTCATGGGTTCGATTCCCACAAGGTGCTTTGAAAAAAAAAACCTTTGTGGTTATGTATATATAATATGTATGTATTTGCAGAAAAAAAGTATATTAGTAGTATATCTAATTCAAATTTATCTATTTAGGAAAATATTATCTAAGTATATAAAACTGGAGAACATTTATTTCGGTCAAAATTAACAAATAATAAAAAAACATAAGTTGAAACATGAAGATTCGTGAAAAAAAGAGTAGCTTCATAGGTTTCGCACACAGGCGCTGTGGGGGGTCGGCGCGGCCCTGATCACAACTGGATTAAAGACAAACAAATGAAAGAGAGTACAAGGAAAGACACAAGACAACAACAAGAAGAATTGCTGAAGGAAGCGGAAAAGTCTGTAAGATTGAATGATATGAAGATATTATATTATGTAACAAAAAATGGCAGAAAAAGCAGATCTGCCAACAATGCACGTGAAAGAGAGGGATGGTAAGGTACTTAAAGCAAAGAAGTAGATAGTCGATAGCTATAGTTTGTACCAGACTTAGAGTGCAGTATGGACAGCATAGCCCAACACATTTTAAACGGAGAAAACTTTCCCAGCGTTGCCGGTAAAAACATACCTGCGTTTGCCCCGGAGGAAGATTTAACTGCAGGGGTCCTTCAATAACAGTACTATTTGTAAGCAAAGAAATTTGCTTTCTTAAATGTTATTTGATAAATGATTATTAAATGAGCGCCACAATTGCTTAATAAATAAATTATAAAAATTACACAAATTAGTTGGTTGAATGTTGGTTTAATTTCAATTTTATTTGCAGTAGGTATTTTAAAATTTAGAAAAGCCTAAATATTATTTGAGAAGTGATTATTAAATCTTCTTAGAGTGCTTTATCTCTTACGAGACCTAGCGATCTTCTCTCTTATTAAATAAGCGTATTATTATTAATGTGTAGTAAGATTGTGGTTGTTTAATTATATTAATGATTATGCAAAAATTTGTTACTGGTTGAGAATTTTCACTAATGTGTTCGACAAACAATTTACCAAATTAAGTAGTTTTAAATGCAGTTACGGACTCTGAAGTTAATTTTCATAATTATAATTATCTGTTGCTTATTAGTACACGCAAATGCTTTCTTTAATTATCTATAAATATTGTTTTCCTCGTGGGTCAAATTTTCAATTTAGTTCAGTTTGTCTAAAACCATGGAAGGTATAATAAAATTAAAAACGGGCGAAACCTTAAGCCTGCGCGAAAAGCTGTTGTTATCAAATGTGCTCAATTATAACCTACATAGTAGGACAGAAGACGAGTCTGTCGATTATATTACAAAAAAAAAGTGTCGGAAATGACAGGTGTATCAATCAGGACATTAAACAAAGTACGCAAGGAATCAACTTTAGCAATTGGGATTCAACCACCAAAAAAACGTGCAAGAGGTGAACCTATTTTGGTAACAAAAAGTATTGTTCGAAGAAAAGTGCATAGTTTTTTTCTTGGCAATATTCCACTACGCTATAGGCTATTTTAAGCAATGTCAACTCTGATTCCGATGTACTCGATTTTTCCAGGATGACACTGTACAGACTTCTAAAGGACATGGGATTTATCTACCAGAATAGGACAAGACGTTCACTGTTGATTGAGAAATCAGAGATCATTGAGTGGAGACACAGATATCTTCGTGAGATACGGAATTATCGTCGGGACGATTTCAATATTGTTTACCTTGATGAGTCTTGGGTTAACACTGGTCAAACTGTCAATAAAGAATGGGCCGACACCACAGTTAAATCGCACAGGGATGCATTCATTCCAGGGCTGTCCACCGGATTAAAAGTTGCAGCGGTTTGTGTTAGTTCACGCAGGAAGCAAGAACGGGTTCGTTAGGAGTGGTTCGAAACTAAGTTAATACTTAATCTACCAAATAAAACCGTGGTAGTAATGGATAATGCAACCTATCATAGCAGGAAATTAGAACAGATGCCTAACACTTCTTCTAACAAAGAAACAATAAAGGAATGGCTTACAGCCAAAGTTTTGTATTTTGAAGAAGATTACTTACGCGAATTGTTAGACGTAGTGAATACACACAAACAACAGTTTTATTTTGGGTTTCAATAACACAGATCGATGTTGTAATTGATTGAGTTTATTATGTATAAAATAAATATAAGTAATTGTAGAACACAAGTGTGTCTTTCAAGATCAGGTTGATAACTGGTTTGTCAAACAAGAAACCCTGTTCTATACAAAAGAAGTAAACAACCCTAACAGCTGGTTGCACTAAATACAAATGTGAAAAGGACCGCTCAAGGTTTGAGTTTTAATATACCGACTAGGGTCTTTCCTGGAACGGACACATAAATAACAACAAGTTTAATGGGTACAAAATCGAAAACATTGCAAAAAACATGATGTCAAAATACTGCGGTTACCCCCATACCACTGTGAGTTAAATCCCATCGAGATGTCATGGAACCAAGTTAAAGGATACGTTGCAAGAAAAAATTCTACATTCAAGGAAGCGGATGTTCGAAATTTAATTAAAGAAGCTTACGAGAATGTTACACCACAAAATTGGACGAATTATGTGCATCACACACAGAATATCGAAGAAAAAATGTGGCATGTAGATAATCTTATGGACGACGTACAACCACTTATTATAAATATCAATAGTGGTGATAGTGATAACGATATGGAAATAGAAAGTGATAGTGAAGACGAATAATTTTAAAGGAAATTCTAATTTATAATTCGTGATTTTTATTTACAAATTTTGTACAATTTATTATTTTTTTATAAGCAATATTGAATAAACATAACCTTTCAGTTTTTTATTGTGAATTATCTTTTCAACTTAAGCAATTGCAATAAGCAGCAATCAGTTATGTATTTGAAATTAACTGTTGTGTACACAATGAGATTTTAAGGGTTCAAGTAAAGATTAAAATGTTAAATATCTTGTAGCTTAAACGACACACAATGACAGAAGGTGCGTGCGGTCAAGAATGAGGGTTGGGGTACCTTTTGTATGAACGGCGGAGATTTGACAACAACGTGCTAGGTGAGACTAACACTGCACTCTAAGTCTGGTATAAACTATAGATGGAATACTTTAAGGAAATGTATACAAAATAAGACGAGAATGGTGACGCTATTAAAGTTACCGACGATGATGATGCGAATTTTTACGGGCTGAATCTGAATAATGGAATAATTTCAACAACAGAAATAGAGAAGGGCATACAAAACTGAAAAATAATAATGCTGCGAGTAGGTACCGACAATATCATTGGGGTGTTAGTCAAGGCGAGAGCGGAAATAATTGTTAAAATGCTTCAATGTTTACTAAACAAGATATGGAAAGAAGCGATAATGCCGGAAGAATGGACTGCAGAACTTTTAACCACCCAAATGTTAATGGTCATCCTGTATAACGAATACTTCAACGGAAGGCAACTCTATTCTTATTATTACATATTAAGTTAATTGAGATAAGATTCAAGTCATTTGATCTGTGAACTGTTTTAACCGAGTTGACACCGCCTTAGCATCAATAGTTGGCACACTATTCTCTGATTCATCTTGTATAAGGATGGAAAGTAGTTCAAATGACATAAACACTTCTTAAATTACTCAACCTGAAAAAATATTTTGACAGACCTCCGAACTGTTCAAGATAACAAAGCGTTGTTAAAAAAGTATTTGACTAACAATAATAATATTTTTTGCCATTACTCTTTTCTACTATAAAGGTGAGATATATTCCTATATTTATACAATTATATCTTAGTACTTCTGAATTGTTTAGTCACCTCTACCAAATGGGCAGATAACAAAGAACAATTGGTTACTACAGCAGAACCTGTGCATATCGACATGGATATAGGATTCGATGTGAATGAGGATGTTAAACCCGATGTTAACAGTGTGACTTCGCTTTCAAACCTTACAGAATCTACATGCGATGTCTGGCATCAAAACAAAATCAACGACGAATTATCTCGGAGTGAGTTGGAAACGAACGGTAAATTTATGGTTATGATCTAACTTAATTTTAATCTTA
Source organism: Limonius californicus (assembly GCA_014611495.1). Classification (NCBI taxonomy): domain Eukaryota; kingdom Metazoa; phylum Arthropoda; class Insecta; order Coleoptera; family Elateridae; genus Limonius; species Limonius californicus. The sequence continues at coordinate 29,884 of JABXWE010102549.1, forward strand.
TTCTTGAGTATAGTCGTGAACAGTTTACGTGTACATGGGGATAAGTTAATTGGTCTGTAATTCTGTGTGAGTTTTTTTCGTTTGTTTAGTCGACCCCGTTTCTTCTAATATAGTTTGTATTTTTTGCTTTTACCCTTTCCTATGTAGAAATTAATATGTAGAACATTACTGTTCGCAATAAGTTTTCAGCATTGACTGACTTTTATTAGTTCGTGTTACATATACATTGGTAAACAGAGATGGCGCTACGAACATGCTACCGCCATATACAGGGTGGTTTGATATAACTTCAACACTCCCACTATATCAAATCATCCTGGCTAATTACAATTTAATTAAACCTAAACATTCTAAAAACTTATAATGTTTCATTGAAACTAAACCTTTAGTCAATATGTCAGCAGGCATATCATCCGTTTTCAAATACACAACATTAACAAGTTTCTTAATAATAGCTTCTCTTACAAAATGGTGTCTCCCAATATATGTGTTTAGTTCTTTTATGCAAGACTGGATTAACAGCAAGTTTTTGAGCACTTTGACAATCATTATACAAATGTGATGCAGCTCAAATCTCCTGTTAATTCGTGATACAAATTTCTTAAGTACATCGCTTCCTTTGAAGCTTCAGATATGGCCATGTATTCTGATTCTGTACTTGACAAAGCCGCTATTTGTTGTTTTCTACTTTCCCAAGAAATTGCCGAATTAGAAAGTTTGAAACAAAATCCAATATAAGACTTTCTGTCGTACGAATTACTAGCCCAATCAGCATCTACATATCCCTCTACTTTTGCATTTCCTTTTACAAATTTTAAACAATGATCTTTTGTTCCTTGTAAATACTTCAAAATTCTTTTAGCATGTTTCCAATGCGTTTCATCAAAACAATTATTGAACTGACTTAAAAAACTTACACTAAATGAAATGTCAGGTCTTGTTAACACAGCTAAATACATTAAACCTCCAATTAGCTGTTGATAAGGAAATTCTTATCATCATAATGTTTATCATTTCTATATAAATGTACGTTACATTCTATTGGTGTACTTGCTGTACTGCAATCACTCATGTTAAATCTTTTTTACAATCGATTTATGTAATCCTTTTGATCCAAAGTAATAAAACTTTTTTGTTTATCAATATTTATTTTCATACATAAATACTGTTTTACTTCCCCTAAATCTTTTTTTTATAAATTTTGAACCTAATTTTTCTTTTAATATTTGTGCCTACGATTTATTATTGGAAAAAATAAAAAAATCGTCCAGGAATAAAGCAATTATAGTTAAAAAATTATTTCTCTTTCTAGTATGCAAACATGGTTCAAATTTAGATTTTTTATAACCAAAGTTTGTTAAAACCTCATCAACTTTTTTGTTCCATGCTCGTGAAGATTGTTTTAAGTCCATAAATCGCTCTTTTTAATTTTAGCACCTTATTTGCTGACCTTTTATAGCCTTCAGGTTGTACCATGTAAACATTTTCGTCTAAAAAACTATTTAGAAAAGCAGTTGTTAATCTAAATGTCTTATTTCTAGATCTAATTTTATAGACAACGCAATTAATAGTCTTAATGTTGAATGTCTAACAACAGGAGAAAATGTTCGATCAAAATCGATACCAGGTCTTTGTGTAAAATCTTTTGCAACTAACCTCGCTCTGTATAGCACTTGATTTTCACAATCATATTTTCTTTTAAATACCCACTTGCACTGCACTACATTTTCATCTGCTAACTGGTCCACCAATTCCCAGGCTTCATTTTCTTCAAAAGACCGTAGTTCTTCCATCATAGCTTGGTTCCATTTTTCTGGTCTGGTCTCGACAAAGCTTCTTTAACGGTAATTGGTTCTTCCACCAAATCAATGTTTTCAGTACACATGTATGTCACAAAATTATCAAGCTAGGGTGGTTTGATGTAATTTCAACATCCTAATGTCCTTTCGTATTTCTGATTTAGTTAATTTGTTTATTTCGCAGTACCTATTTGATTCTATTTAATATTCCTGATCTTTTTTTCAGCTCTGCTTGTTCCTATGTTGCCTTTTTCGTTTCCTCTGGCCATTTTTGTTTTTTGATAGTTTCTTGCTGACCTTGTGCATTTTTTCTTGCCTTTCTCAGCGTAAGTTCTACGTGTTTGTACATTTCTTGTACTCTATTTTCTTTTATTATTTGTACGTCTTCTGTCTTGAAGTTGTGTGAAGGTTTTCTCTGTATTTAACTGGATTTATTTCTTTGCTTTTTTAAACGTTTGTAGTTTTTTGTCCATTTTTATGGTTATCAGAGATCGTACCATTCTGTATTTTATATTTTTTCCTTGTTGTTGCTAAGAATATAGTCAATTACGTTTTATACATTCTAAAACTCTTCGATCATCTCCGTTTTTTCCTTATACAGGGTTGCTCATTAGTGTGTTATTGAAATGAATAAAATCGTTTGGAAGTTTTTCTTTTCGTAATATAGTGCCAAAATGCATACATTTTCAAAATATTTTTGTATGTTCAGAGGTTTGTAATGAAAAAGTAAAACTTAACGTGACAATTCAAAAATGTCATAATATACAGAGTTTTATTTAAAAAAATTGCAAAATGCTTTTTGATATCAGTAAAATTTGCACACCATGTGTAATAGAATTAATATTTGGTGGTTGTGTCATTTTAGTACATACATCACTTGGCTGCATAACTGCGAAATATACAATCTCAATTAATCGCAATATTCTTGAATCGAATTAATGTGTTAAACTTTGTACCGATCAAAGTTGTCACATTTTGTAGATAAATTCGGCAACGTCTCATCCAAAGTTAAAAACCAAGAGATGATTGGCAAAGCAATTTTACGCCGAATTGTAAAATGTGAAATATACATGGTGGTCTGTTTAAAAAATAATACCTTGAAGGTGCTCCGCTGTAATAAATATTTTTATAATGTGCGCATTTTGGCACTACATCACCTAAAAAAAAAAGAAAAACTTCCAAATCATTTTAATAATGTCCATATTTGACTTTGAAGCACTAATGAGCATCCCTCTATATCAAGAATCCTAAGCCTCCTCTGCCTTCCTTGTTACCTCTAAAATATTATGTGTCCCTTTTTTATTTATAATATTATCTCACCTTCTTTTCGTAGCTCTGCCATTTCTATCATGTCCCATACAATTTTTCCATAGCTTATTCCATTTCTATCATTCTTTCTTTTGATTTTAAAGTTCTCTTTGTACATATCTTCAAGTTAAGTGTGTTATATATTTTCTTTCTGTTCGGAGGAGGGGGTCTCTTACTCCCCTAATGACTAACTTTCTGAAGAGTGTGGTTTCTTCTGTTATTTCTGAATTTTTTTCCTGTGGCCATAGCTTCTGTGGTCTTCTTTTGCGTGTCTTCTGTTGATTTTAATTGCTACATGATTGGTCTTTCTTCCCGATATTGGAAAGAGCTTGCGCCCAAGGTCCCTGTTCTGTTCCTTTCTTTTTCCTTTACCACTTGTTATATTGATATTTTTGTAGGATAAGGAGCCTAAAGAGTTTACACCCTTCCTGGTTTGTTTTTGTTAATCTCTTCTGCGGTTGGTTTTCTTCTCTTTCGGATCTGTGGCTCTTTTTCGCTTTCTTCTTTCCTTTAGTTTGCTCTAGTACTTCTTTTGCTTGTTGTATATCATTTTCTTCCATTTTTTGATTTCGAGGATCAGTGAGCTGATTATTGCGTGCTTTCCTGGTTCTCGGAGGTAGTACATTAATGGAAGCAAGTATTTTCTCAAATGTAAGATATTCTTCGGGTGGTCATCTATTATTATTTTTGATCCCTTGAGTAGTTAATTGTTTTCAAACATTTGATATTTAAGTCTCATATTTATTATGCTTATTATTAGTGGGTTGATCGCTTACAGGTCCCGTGCTTCATATTTTACTTTCTGTTTCTCATTTACTGGCTTTATGACCATTTTTTCCATTTCAAAACCGTACAGTAGTCTGTCTCTTTTCTGATGTTGTCTTTCGAAATGATTTGACCTTAAGTCCTGTTTGTCTAATTTTTTGTTTATTCTTGTTTGATTTTTTTGAACAGTTTCTATTAATTTTACTATACCGCTGTTGTTTGTGTTTAGCTCACCTGTTAGTTCTGTTTTTACTTTACATGTATATCTTCTCTAAAATGATCTTCTGAGTCTTCACGTCCATTTCGTTATAAAATTGATTAAATCTTGGCACAACATGATCGTTTGCTTCGTCAGTCATAACAACAAATTTGCATTAGACACCTAAAATTAATTCTGACTGATAGAGCACAAGCAAGTAGGAGTAAATATTTATAAAAGAGTGTTTTCAAAAAACAATTATAAGAAAGTTTTGGTATTTTTACATCTATGTTTGCCCATGTAATTTGTAGCAACAGTAATAATATGAAAACTTCCATTAAAACTGACCAAATATTAGTAATTTAATGATGTGTGGTAAATGTTAATTATTTCTTAATTGTTATTAAAAATTGGGATAATTTTGTACTAGTTTAAATACTTAAGTAATATTTAGTAACCCACATATTAACATGTAGGTACATATGTTTCAGTAAAACAGGAAGAGATTAAAACATGGGAATTGTCTTCAGAAGCTTCCGATATAAAACATGATGCTAAATATAATAAGGATTGGTCGATTAAACTGGAATCATTACATGAAGAATTAAATATAAAAACTGAAATCTCTAGTAACACATTGAAGTGCATCATGGATCAAAGTGTTAAAACTTGTACTGAGGAAAAGTTATATAAATATAATGTATACGACTATGGAAGAGCACCTAAGTTTACCTTGCAACGACGTATGAGCACTCATACAGGAGAGAAATCATTCAAATGCCTTGTGTGTGACTTTGAAAGTGCTCGCAAGAATAGCTTACGATTGCATATGAGAACGCATACAGGCGAGAAACCATTCAAATGCAATGTGTGTACCTTTGAAAGTGCACACAAAAAGAGTTTACAAAGACATATGTGCGCTCATACAGGAGAAAAACCGTTCAAGTGCAATATATGTAACTATGAAAGTACACAGATGAATCACATGCGAAAACATATGAGAACTCACACAGGAGAGAAACCTTTCAAGTGCAATGTATGTGGGTTTGAAAGTGCACACAAGAGTAACTTGCGAACGCATATGAGAACACATACAGGCGAGAAACCTTTCAAATGCAATATATGTAATTATGAAAGTGCACAAAAGACTACCTTGCAACAACATTTGAGCTCTCATACAGGAGAAAAACCGTTCAAGTGCAATGTATGCGAGTACAAAAGTACAAATAAGAATTACTTGCAAAGTCATATGAGAATACATACAGGCGAGAAACCATTGAAATGCAATGTGTGTACCTTCGAAAGTGCACACAAGAAGAGTTTACAACGACATATGTGCACTCATACAGGAGAAAAACCGTACAAGTGCAATATATGTGACTATGAAAGTGCGTACAAGAGTACTTTGCAAAGTCATATGAACGTTCATACAGGAGAAAAACCGTTCAAATGCAATACATGTAACTATGAAAGTACACAGACGAATCACATGCGAAGACATATGAGAACTCACACAGGAGAGAAACCTTTCAAGTGCAATGTATGTGGCTTTGAAAGTGCATACAAGAATAACTTGCGAACGCATATGAGAACACATACAGGCGAGAAGCCTTTCAAATGCAATGTATGTAATTATGAAAGTGCACAAAAGACTAGCTTGCAACAACATTTGAGCTCTCATACAGGAGAAAAACCGTTGAAGTGCAATGTATGTGAGTACGAAAGTACAAATAAGAATTACTTGCAAAGTCATATGAGAATACATACAGGCGAGAAACCATTCAAATGCAATGTGTGTACCTTTGAAAGTGCACACAAGAAGAGTTTGCAAAGACATATGTGCACTCATACAGGCAAAAAACCTTTGAAGTTGTAACATTCTGTCCTTGTGGAGACAGGTGCTGGGTTTAGCTCACAGCCAGAAGTTCGCAATAACATCTGGCAAGACTGCAATAGTTATAACATGTTTTATTATATTTAAGTGTTACAATAAATTAAAATGTATTTGATTCTAATGTGATAAATAAAAGTAATAATAATCGCACAAGTTAATAGCATCAACTAAAATCTGGCAGGTACGCCTGTGGTACTGGGTCGTAGGTCGCCTTGATGGCACTGCAACCGGTGTTCTCAGGAGGCTGCCTGTGGCGAGCGGCGGTTGTACTCTGTAGATTTCAATAAACAAACAACATTGTTGCCACCTGGCAGTTAATTTTAAATGCGGTAAACAAAATTCACCCACAAAACCACTAATCGGAGTCGTTTTCAGTGTTCATACAGTTATAAAATTAAATTGTCACCTGATACTTGTACTCGTTAGTTTTAATTCGCCTGGGAAGTTGTTTATGGCTTCCTTGCCTTCATTGGTTCAGTGAACGAAATCAGGTTATCAGGGGTTTGCTGCAGCCCAGATGAGCCCGGAAACCCGGCTTGACTTCGTAATCTCGGCGATAAATGAAATTAAGTGTTTCGTAGGATATTTTAAATGAAACATTACTGTACGGTGAATACTTGGAATTATATTAAAGCCTAATTTTGAAAATACAATCTGATCTGACCGAATAGAACGTATTTTCAAATTAGTTCTGGAACCCCAATTGCGGATAACAGATGAAAATCAAAGGTCCAATTAATCTGTCCTGTCCGGCTTATAAAACCTTCAATCATTTATTTCGGATGCTTAACTTCGGCTTGCTTCCTTTTCTGGTGGACTGATGCTTCAAGTTTCGGGCTGACTTCCTCGCTGAAGTCACAGGCTCCAAGTTAATGAATTTGTGCTGGGACTCCGGGTTTATACCGGGTTCCCTTTCTCTAAGTGGCTCTTCCAGAGTGTGATCAACCGCGATGATGAATGCGTGGAAGAAAACAATTTAGAACTCCACACTTGCACTGCTGCAGACGCCTCTTTCAGAAACTAAAGCGACCTAACATTTAATTACTAAATGCTGAAACGGTTGCTCCCCGGAAACTTCGTTACACCACAAATCAATAAAATTTGTAACTTTGTCTTACTCAATTTATTGCATACAAATAGATATTTTGTTCAACACAAACTTAATCGCTGTTCTGAGAAGGGCTCTTTGTGATCAAAGCATTACCAACCTAGAAGAGCTTGCAGCATCAGGATTTCCTCTGACACTGCAGGAAAATGTGTTATGGAATTTAGATTTTAATGCCATGTACCTATTATGAAAAATTACACCAGAAGTTGATAAAACACTTTGTGAATACAGCTGAAGTTGCCTAACAAGAAAATTGTATTTTTCCGTAACTTTGATTATGTGATCCGAATTGCTTAGACGCCGCCAGTCCCCCGTTTTTCCACCTACGTTCCAAAGCTCAAACCGGGTTCTGACGGTTTCTTCTGGTGTTCCTTGAATCCACACCAGAACCTTGGGTCGTTTCGGGAGATCTTTGGCCTAGACCGCAGGCAAGTCGGTCGCTTTTTAAAGTGCGCCCATAACCTACATGGACTGCTTCAACTTACTTTTAGTAAACGCATTGGCACACAAGGTCCGTATCGAGCGTCCCGTGTACCTAGTTCCTTCAAACTGCAGTAGCCTCGCACTCCCCAAGGAATTCTGGTCCATCGTGTTTATTAGCTTGTTCGGGATCAGGTCCGCTTACCCTGATCCAGCTTGATGAGGGGGGTGGCATCTGTCTATCACCGCCACCCTCAGATCATTAGCTACCTGACTGGAAGATCCAGTCTGTGGTTGGGGCTTGGGTCTTCCCGTCTTCTGCTTTTGCGACAAAGGTGTTGAAGAATCCAATTGGGGTGTTTTGATATTCTCATTTTCTACCTTTTCCTTGTCTTCCTCCTTTTTCATTTTATGCAGGATGTTCCTTTGTCCAGTCCTAGCTTTTTTCTGCTCCTTTTCTTTTGGATTGCTGTCCCATCTTAGCGACGTCTGGTTCATGTCTGAAGGTCCAGCCTCAGTTACATTAGGCAAACCTAATTCCTGTTATTGGACCATTTCCATTGACGCTGTAATGTGTTCCTTAGGAGCAACTGTTGCCTCAACACAAGCATTGCTCACTGGTGAGTCCTTCGATTTCTTTCGCTTGAGATTTTTTTTCTTGTAGTTTTTTCATAGTGAATCCCACGAGAATGTGGAAAGGAGGGGATACCGCGTCAGATGCCACCTGCAATTGTGGAAAACTGGATACAACGAGGTACACCCAGTGTTCCGAGGTTGATCGCTAGAATCTGTTCTACCCTAATTATTTATCTTACCTACTCCTTTTTGTCATAGATACCCGGTAGTAATAAAAGAAACAGGAAGTTTTTCTTTAGTAATCCTAGATATATATACACCTCCTCTGAAAAATAATTCAAATATTTTAAATAATGGTGTTATTTCAAAAGAGAAAAGAGGAGGAGATCGAAATTCTCAGAAGCTGAGTGCAAGTAAAGAGGACGACAAACAAGTTTTATCAAATGTGTGAGCCATTATGAACGCAATAGTAGCAATAAAATTTATTTAAATATCAATATAACCGTTTCTATATTTTATAAAGCTGAGGCACCAACAAACTTCTTAAAAAAATATATTTTTTATAAAACTATTCTGTTGAGATCATCACTCTAAAACAACTTCTTCACAAACAAAAACATTTTGTCGGAACTGAAAAGAGCTAATTTAAAGACCCTGCTTGTAGCGGAGTTCAAAAGAATTGGAACCGACATCCCGAGCTAAAATAGTTTGCAGAGGTTCCAGAGGCTCCTCAACGAGTAACAAGTAAGTCAACCCACTGCCGGCCTCGGTGGTCTAGTGGTTAGCGCATTTGTCTTTAGATCCGAGGGACGCGGGATCGAATCTGGCCAAGGTCGGCGAGATTTTTCTAGCGGGGAAAAATCTGAAAATGCGCCTTCTGTCGGATAAGAAGTAAAGCGGTAGGTCCTGTGCCACTGCGATGTATGACACGTTAAAAAGCACTACTGGAGTTGGAATTATCCCAGATAGGCAAAATTCTTAGTTAGGGTGTACAATGGGCCAAATGTGGCCTAAGTGCATAGATGCTTGGAAAACCGCGTCCTAGATCTCGCTCTTTCAAAGCAAGCAAGCAAGCAAGCCCCTATCAAAATGATAACTATGCTCTTTAATTCTATCCCGCGACTGGGTTATGTACCACTGCAGTGGAAGATTCCTCAAATAATTGTAATAAAATTAGGCAAGGACGAGAGACTACCTACATCCCCCATTAGTCTGCTGTCCATACTGTCGAAAATCTTCGAAAAAAGTCTTCCGAAAAGAAGTCCCGCCATCGCTCACAAATCTAATACCTAAACATCCGTTCGGCTTTAGGAAACAACACTCGACTGTCGAGCAGGTCCATCGAGTGGCTACGAAGATCAGAAACGACCTAGAAACAAAGAGATACTGTTCTGCTGCATTCCTCGATGTTACGCAGGCATTGGGCAAGGTGTGGCATGACGAGTTATTGTACAAAACCAAGCAAAGGTTGCCTCATAACCACTAGCAAGTATTGTGATCCTACCTTACTAATACCAAAGAGCACTATATTTATACAATATACTGCTCTTTGCTTTGTTCATCCAAGTGTAGGTACTCAGCCCAGTTTTATTCCTGCTCTTTACAGCGGCCTTGCCAACCTCAAGGAATGCGGTAGTGGCTACATTCGCCGATGATCAGTGGCGGCTTGTACTAAAGGGCACAAGGGCACGTGCCCACCCAACCACCAAGATAAACACAGAAAGAAATTCACATGTAATTCAGTGCATTATTTTAATTTCATTATTTTAACGATGGTATCAAATTTTCCTTCCGCACCACAAGCGCGGCTAACAGCCTCAAAATTATTTTCCGGGGAACGCTCTGATTTGTTCCCCATGCAGAGGTGATTCGGTTGGCTATCGGTTATCTTCGCTATACGCGATATACCAGGCGAATTAGGCGCCGAGCGAAGTGTTCCCTATTTGCAGCCAACGTTTGAATTTGGACTGGAGCGCTGTTTTCGCGCAATCGCGCGTTTGAATTCAAAGACGAAAGTGACATTTTTTCAATGATGGAAGTTAATTGTGTGCAAAAAGATCGACTGAACGCATTGGCGGTCCTATCAATAGAAAAGAAGTTCGTCCAGTCTATCC
>JABXWE010102550.1:0-10715 GCA_014611495.1 Limonius californicus
GGATGTTGCATGAATGGTTAGTGTATAAGGGACGCTCGCACCTCCCTGAAGTAATGCAAGAACGGTTCCGGGGGGGGGAACGGTAGTATGAATGAATAAAAAAAAAAAAGGCAATGGACATAGCAAGCAGAATGGCATATTTCCACAAAAATCTTCCTACCACAGAACCTTCCCTTCAAGCCCCCGGGTTGAGATGGACTTTTTCTGTGCCCTGCTTCAGGAAGGAATTGAACTACTCGACAGTGGCGGTTTGTGAATAAGTGGCCAAGGTGCGCCCCCTCACTGATTCAAATATTAAAATTAATCTTTTCTGTATTTAAATAATAATTAAAATGAACTAACTCTACAGAAGTTTGTTTTCTATAGGTAACATTTAAATTGTCATTCATTCCGCGATTTTCGCCGCAAAATTCGCGATCGCTTTGCGCGATTAAATCTTCAGGCGTGAAGATGGCATCCATTTTGCCCCCACGATTCTCTGTATTCGGCATACATCGCCTGACCGTACGTATATTATGATTATTAATAATAACGTTCGTTTAGTGAGTCGAACAGATTCGCCCGCGCTCAAAATATTCTATTCCAAAGTGCAGTTTTGTGACTAGTAAACAATGAATACTGTTAAATACTTAAATACTTTTAAAGATTGACTTAAGACTTTCGATTGAAGAAAGACTTCAAATTAAAACATTAGGCAGGCCAACGCCGAATTTAAATTTAAAACAAAAAGTGGAGAGAAAAGCACAGAACAAGTGTTACACCTATAGTTTTTCTACAGAGACTTATAAACTTATATTTTAGACAGTGTAGTTTCTTCTTGCCCCATGCTCTCTAAGAAGAGGTTGATTGATTGATTAACAGCAAAATTTTGAAGTGCGTTAGTTAGCCTGGTTTGCACTTTGACTCTATGGTCTTTTGTGCGCCCCCGATTCTTTCAACGTAGATCTGTGCCCTCAGCCCCTCAACGAGTTGCAGGATATTTTTTACGAAATTTTCATGTGTGAAAGTTGTTTCACGAAGTGCTCCCCCGAATAGTTGCTGTCTCTTGCAGTAAAGTGCTGGACAGTCGAAGATTATGTGTGAGGCCGTTTCCTCCTCTTCACATAATCTACAGTGTGTCTCCTCTGTATAGGTACACCGATTTTGTGAAGATGTTTTCGCAGGTGGCAGTGCCCTGTTATCAGTCCTACCAAGTACCAAGCGTCTAATCTGGATTCGTCGTAGATGGAGGACGTCAGTTGTTAGTCTGCGAGAAGGCGTTCTAATTATTTCCTTCCCCAGTTTTTGGTTTCTCTGGTGCTCTCGGTGAAGAGCCGATCCGCCTTCTGCAGATGGCCAATGTCATTTGTGTGGTCTTTTGAACTTTTTGTAGGCGTGCCGCTGTTGGGGTATCATTTATCCCCTCGCAGAAGCTACGCCATTTCCTCCTTTTCGACCTCCTGATTTCCAGGTTATATTTTGTGAGGGCCTCGCTCTAGTCTCAAATGGCAGTGGACAGGACACAAAGGAATACAAGACACAAATAGATGGACACAAAGAGTAACCTGTTGGATATATATTTCGTATGGCTACACATGAGTAAAAGTATCTTGAATATTAACATTTAAATTTTCAATCCAAACAACAGTTGGTGGAGTGACTCTCAAGAAGTCTTCGGTTGTGCAGTGGCTGAGCCTATTTCCGCAGTCGTAGGCAAGGTGGTGAATTGTTTGCCTTTCTTCGCCGCAGTCGCATTAGCTAGTTTCGGATTTGTCCCACCTAAATAGGGAGGCGGCGCATGCTCCGCAGATTGTACGAATTCGGTTTAATCTGCTCCATGTTTTTTTTTGGCAAGGTAAAACAAGGTGGTGTTTGTTTGGTGTGGAGAGTGCCGTAGATGTCGGGGTGTGCACTTACTTGCCACTCACGTTCCCATTATTCTTGTTCCAGGTTGAAATTGTTGGCAGTTAATGTTCAGCGATTTGAATGGGCGGTCTTCTAGAAACTAGTCTGTGGCCCAGGTGCCTGATATCTTCGTGGATCTTGAGATGCGGATTTCTCTGGATTTTTCTGTATTCTCTGCATAGGGCGTTTAATCGACGGAGGTGGGGAGGGGGGATGTTGCTTAAAGTGGGCAACCAGTATGTAGGAGTGGGTTTAATGGTTCCACTAATGATTCGCATAGAGTTGTTTAATTGGGTGTCTACTATCTTCGTGTGTGGGCTGTTCAGCCATACTGCAGAACAATATTCTGCTGTCGAGTATACTAGATCGATGACTGAGCATCGTAGTGTGTCCGCTATAGCTCCCCAGGAGGTACCGCTTAATTTGGAGATTATGTTACTCCTAGTTTTAAGTTTTGCAGCTACATTGGTAAGATGTTTTTTGTACGATAGTGTTCTATCTAGAGTGATGCCGAGGTATTTGGAGGACTTATTGTGGCTTAGGCGGGCACCATTAAACTGGACGTTTATTTTGACATTGGCCATCTTGTTGTTTAGGTGGAAACACGTTGCTTCGGTTTGGATACGCTTTAACGTCACCATTTCATAAAGTAGTCGTTCATTGCTGTTAAATCTTCGCTCAGTACGTCTACTGTCACCGAGAGGTTTTGGTGGCTAAATCCTAAAGCCATATCGTCGGCGTGGTTCAATTTTTTTGAACACGTTTCAGGCAGGTCGGCACATACAAATTCACGAGCAATGGGACGAGAACATACCCCTGAGGGAGGCCGTTGTTTAGGGTCCATTTCTTATTTGTCTGGTCATACAGGTGACTCGAAAAGTGCGGTTGCTTAGCATGTTTTCGATAAGCCGGGTTGTTGTTTTGTACTTAGTGGTTTTTAGGAGTTTGTATATGAGGCCCTGTCGCCAGACTGTATCATATGTTGCGGTAAGGTCTATAAGGACCACTGATGTTTTGTGCCGTTTTTGAAAGCCGGCTTCTACAAACGTAGTTAGAGAAAGAACTCTCTTTACTTTGGTTCTTGCGAAAGCCTGCCTGTTCCACTGGAACGTGTTCCATTATTTTATGGACGATGCGGTTGTGGATTAGCCTTTCCAGTAGTTTGTAATACGAACTGAGAAGGGCAATCGGTCTGTAGCTTTCTGACTTATCCGTGTCTATGCCTGGTTTAAGGAGAGATATTATTTTTAATTTCTTTAGTTTTGACGGTAGGTTGCCAGTAAGAAGGATTTCCGAGTAGAATTTCGCTAGCCAGTTTCTAGCTACTGCGCCACAGTGGAGCAAAAATTCTGGATGGATTCCGTCGTATCCGAGACAGTCTTCATTTGTTTTATCGAGCTAGATACCTTTTTTGCTGAAAAGGGGTTTGTGAGGTTTGACTCTTCGATATTTCCCCTTTTTAGTTGCCTCAGCTCTTTTTTGACCAGCGTTGTATGTGTTTTATTCCTAGTGGCTCTAGATGTTGAAACGATATGATTGGCATCCTGGTCTGGGGTAACTACTGGTTCTATTCGAACGCTCGACCCCAGTTTTCTTAGGAGGCTCCAGGCCTCTCTGCTGGAATGCTTGAAATCTATGCTAGTTATAAGTTATATCGCATAATCAGCGATCACGAGGGTCTGAAGATATTTTGGAATGAGAAAATATGTGAGGACACGCCATATGAAGAAATTATTGTTATTGATAAAACTGCTTATTCAGGCGAGAACTTCAGAAATCAACTAAGTCAACACGAATGGAATGCGATCCAAACATTACACATAAATAAAAAGTCAGCAACCTTAATCGAAATTATGCAAGGGTGTTATAATAAACTTGTTACCAAGAAAACGCTTAATCTAGGTCGGAAGAACCCCTGGTTTAATCATACGCTAAAAATGTTGCAACAGCAGCGGGATGATGTATATAAAACAGCTAAAATCAGCAATACTGCCGAAGACTAGAACTTATATAAAAATATTAAAAATCAGTATAATCGTTCATTAAAAATGGGTAAAAACGAGTATTATCAAAAACAAATTGATTCCGCCAAGGGCTCATCAAAGAATATGTGGAAAAAACTGAAACAACTCATTAAAAATGAACCTGCAACCAAAGCGGAATTTATAGAATTCGAAGACATTAAATTAACGGACTGTAAAGAAATTGCCGAAAAATTTAACAACTATTTCGTTGACAGCGTCAAAGAAATTCACGAAAGCATTGAATTAGCTAATTCCAGAGTAAATATAGACGGTATTACCAACAATAACGTCAGCATACTTACGTTCAAACCAATTACCTTGGAAACATTACAGAAAGTTGTTGCAAAAATGAATAATAAATCGAGCACGGATGGTATTAATTCCAAACTAATTTCTGATGCATTACCAGTTATTGGAAAAGTGCTACTACAAATTATAAATGAATCGTTTGAAACTGGAATTTTTCCTAAAATTTGGAAAACGGCAACTGTAAGTCCAATACCAAAAGTAAATGGGACAAAGAAAGCTGCAGAATTCAGACCGATTAATATGTTGCCCGCGTTTGAAAAAATCATAGAGCACATAGCCAAGGAACAACTTGAAAACTATTTAGAAGAAAATAAAATAGGTACTAATTGATGTACAATCAGGCTTCCGTAAAAATCACTCCTGTGAAACGTCATTAAATTTGATCCTAGCAAATTGGAAGGAGGATATAGAACATGAGCAGAAAGTGGTAGCAGTTTTTCTTGATTTTAAAAGGGCTTTTGAAACAATTGACAGAGACTTACTCCTGGCAAAAATGGAAAAATACGGTATTGAGGGAACGACATTACGATGGTTTAAAGATTACTTATGTGGACGACAGCAAATCACTCGATATGAAGGAGAAGATTCTCAAGCAAAGGAAGTAGGTTTAGGGGTCCCCCAAGGATCAATTTTGGGTCCATTGTTGTTTATTATGTACATTAATGATATAAACTTATCCGTGAAGAACAGCCAAATCAACTTATTTGCTGATGACACCCTGATAACAACAGCTGATAGTGATGTGAATAGTGCCGTAACTAAATTAAATCGTGACCTTCGAAATATTTCTGAGTGGTTAAAACTTAATAAGCTTAAATTAAACACATCCAAAACTAAAGCAATGATAATTAGTAGCGGATGGATATTGCACAATACGGTGACGAATGTTGTGGTTGACGATGTTGAAATAGAGTATGTAACTAAATTTAAATACCTTGGTGTTGTAATAGATAATAGGTTAACTTTTAAGGACTATGTCAATTATGTGGTAGGAAAAGCTGCTAAAAAGATAGGTTTCTTTGGACGAATAAGTTCTAAATTAAACATTTGGTCGAGAATATTAGTGTACAAAACGATTATTGCTCCACATTTTGATTATTGTGCTAGCGTATTATTTCTGGCTAATGAAGGAGACCTGCAGAGACTGCAAAAATTGCAAAATAGAGCAATGCGAATTATTTTATCTTGTAACAAACGTACCCACATTGCCTTAATGTTAGAAACCTTGCAATGGCTTAGCATAAAGCAACGAATATATTTTAATACATTAATTTTGATTTTTAAACTCATTAATAATAAATTATACCTAGTTATTTGAATAAGTTTATTGTATATAATAGGGATGTACATAATTACGAGACAAGATATGTAAACCATTTCAGGTTACCTGCAGCAACAAAAGCCTGCTCTCAGAAAAATTTATATTATAAAGGATTAAAACTGTATAACGAAATGCCTGACGAAGCCAAACAGGCAACCAATTTGTCTCAGTTTAGAAAGTTATGTTCTAACTATGTTAAATCTGTATGTTGAAATGCAATGTGTAAATGTAAACATCTTTTGATGAATAAAACGAATTACTTAATTACTACTAGTTACCGTTTGGGTCTGTTTTTTACGACGAGTGGTATCTAAGCTGTGTAGTATTTCATCTGTGAACTGTGGAGACCGAGAGATACGAAGAGGAGTATTGGGCGACCTCAGAAAAGATGGATAGACGATGTCCAAAAAGTAGTAGGACAAAAATGGATGAGAACAGCAAGAGACCGAAGAGAGAAGCATGGAAACATTTATAGGAGACCTATATCCAACAATGGATGGAACAAGGCTGATGAAGAAGATATAGTTAAAGCTAACCAGCACATTCAAACTATTATCGTCATGCTAAGATGAGATCATCGGGAAAATGCGGAGAACGTCACAGCTGAAAGAAGTAGATTTAGTAGGCGACATTGCAAAGCATTTGAATGTTGATATAACCGCCACTCGCGTTGCTGGCCGATAAATGCATAGAAGCAACCCTCCAGCCGGAAATCCATCCCAATTTTGAAGAAGGTCTCTAATAATTCCTTACTTGGATTCCATCACATCATCTTTAGAAGTCAGATTTTCTGCAGACAAAACGTCTGCATTTTCATTGACAGATTTCCATCCGAGTAAAATAAGAGATGTTTCATTGGCGGAATGGAATGAAAGTAGGGGAGGCGCGAGGAATTGTGCGCTCCTAAGGGAAATAATTCATAAATCAAAAACTATGCATAAGGCAAGCAACAGCGATTAATTGTATATGCACTGACATGTTATCTTTAATATAGATCTGCCAAATTTAGACTAAAATCAACGCATTATTAAAAAAAATACAAATACCAAAATTTGTGCCTTGGCCGCCATGGAGGATAATGGTGCGCATTCAATCGGGGAATAGTACGCATATCATCATCATCATCATCATCATCATCATCTGACATTAGCAATAGTCACATTCGTAGCCAATTGGAGAATCTTGTCCACTGCATTCGGAATGTGCCCAGCGTACACAACGCACAAATCTATACCAAACTTCCCCATGTTTCCCAAATTCCTCACATATCAAACATGCATGCTCATCTTCATTCGGATCGGCTTCGAAGTCGTCCACTTCGTCATCCTGAACGAGGGTGCTCTCATCAACATCCTCGTCAGAAGTTTCCAACCCAAGTTCCATATTTCGGCAAAGTCTGTATATACCTAGACCTCTAATCTTAATACAAAGGCGATTCTGGCAAATATAGTGTTGGAATACGGATAGTGGTGGCGTTGACGTCGCTTTTTTTGATGACTACAGTAGGACAAACAGGTAGCGAGATGAAAGAATGTGTATGATTTGCTTGGTCAACAGACGGCAGGTAGAAAAATAGGGTAACCCCAAGGTCCATAGAGGGGTAACCCAACAGTACTGCAGAGTTACAACTAAAATAGCTTATTTTAAAACAGCATGATACATCTTTAAGGCACTGCAATTTAAACGAGCGCGTTAGCACATTTTGTTTAAAATAACATATTTTTTGTATCCCGTTTCTTCCAGTTTATAAAAAGAGTATTTAGATAGGTCGAGATACACAAATGCAATTAATATACGTACTTAGTTTTGTGAATATTGAATCAAAAGAAATGTTACAGAAATATATAGTCTATATATAGTATATATAGTCTTTGATTTCGGCGGTTTTTAGGTTTCTTACAAGGCACTGCTTTAGGCTTAGATTTCGCTATTCACTTTTGTTATTGTGCCAAACGTTTCTTATTTTTTTTGTTTTCCTTCTCTTCTAATATCATCTTCATAGGTATTGCTGTTAGTACTTCTGACTTTTGTTTCTTCCCTTCTTTGGATTTCCCTTTGCCTGAAGAGTATGATGGCAATGGTGATATATTTGGAATGCTAACATTTTCTGTTAAGACTGAATTCGGTATGGTAGGTTTTAGATTTACGGAAAATGGACTGTCTGGAGCACGGGAAGTCGATGGACGAGGTTCGAGATCAATGCCTTGATCATTTATCAGAAGCTCCAAGTTGTCTTCGATGGCAACAGGCATATACTCAATGTAGGTGACATTCGCTTACGGGCAAAAATTAGAAGTGACATTTTTGCCACGTTCGCAAGATATTTTTGATCCAAATTACTTTACGCCCTTTGGTCCCAACTGCCTAGCAGATTTTTGAACTGTAGATATACCTGCCTCGTAGCAGCAAATTTATTTTTTTGATATAAAAAATGCTTTAACAGATTCTTCGTTAAAAGCTATGATTCTATTTATGCTTGTTCCTTCGGGCTTTCTTAAGCTGATTTCGGGATTTCTTCTTAAAAAGTGTTCCAACCAATCCTTTCCAGCTTCTCCACGAATTTTATTGAAGTTCGTACTTCTGTGGGAGTTAACCCGTGGAATAGTTTGGCTAACTTATGAACATGGGTAGCAATTTTAGTTTCTATTTCAATTGAAAATACCGGAGGTCTACCTAACTTCAGGCCAGAGGTCTTTTCACTTTTTTTGCGAGCTCGCAGAGTCGACTCAGGAATATCAAATGCTGTTGCAACTTCTCTTATTTTTCTTTCAGACCCAATGGCTTCAAGAGCTTTCTGTAAGCTCACCTCAGTCCATGAAGCAATATTTGTCTTCCTTGTGTATTTATGTGGCATCTAAATAGAAAGTTTTTCATTGTACATATTTTCAAATCTTAGAAGGTGCAAAAATTACCATTTAATTTAATGTCGGGGAATGGTACGCATGTGGCGGGTAACCGTGCGCACCCTGCGCATCATTGCCCGCTTTGATGCCGTTGAACATTAAATTTACCGACACAAAATCAAGTAAACAAAATGCTATAAACTGTAACCCTAAAGAATTCATAACATGTTAATTCTACTACTGTGGAGGAATAAACAAAAACAATCTATAAATGACAGACTTACCTCTATTTTATTGTGGAGTAACTCTTATAACAAAAGATTTAAAAAAAGAAATTCGTCCGCCCTGCACAAACAAATATAGCGAACTGAGCAATCTTGCAACGGCGTGGTCGGGCAGTCTATTGGCACGGAATTAAACGATTGGAAACGATCCTACACGCTTCTGTTCCTCGATTATGCTTTGCGCATCATTATCCTCTGCGCACAATTAGCCGCCCCTCCGCTACTTCATCTTGTGCAACTTTTTACAATTTGAAAACATCGAAGGAGAAGGGGAATTGTGGTTCAAAATGTGGAATGAGGTAAAAGAAGCGCCAGATATCATCGAGGTTTTAAAAAAGAGCGAATTGTTTTTTCCAACCATTAGAAAGGCGTTAGTGATTTTGCTTTCACAGCCCTGCACAACAAGCACTATTGAGCGTTCATTCCGTTCCTTTCGCCGTATTAACACATGGCTTAGAGGCACTATTGGTGAAAATATGTTAAATGGGTTAGCTAAGCATTCATCCTCGATGGGTTTTCGCAAACGAGGAACAATTAGTGGAAACTGTAGTTAGAAAATTTACAACTAATCCTCGTAAACTACTGTTCAAAATTTTATTAATAAATAGTGTTTTCATTTTTTAATTGTGTATTATTGTGTGCATCCCCCATGGACCCCCTTCCCCCATGAAAGAAGTTGGATTCAGAAAGCTGCTCCCCCTTCCGTTTTAAGCTGGATACGCGCTTAAGCAGAAATAAGTAGAAAACGTGAACGCCGGAGGCCAAGAAAAACATGGGAGCACATAACAAAGGCAATACAGAAAAGAGCACAAATTGTAAATAACGCAAGAGTAATAGCTAAAGACAGAATGCAATGGAGAAGATTTGTATATAAAGACAACTGATAATCTTCTTCAGACTCTTCTGCCCTTAAGGAGCGTCAGTTAGCCAACTGATAATAATATATATATATATATATATATATATATATATACACTGCTCAAAATCGTACAGGGATATTTAAAAAAAATAATTTTAAGGTGGTTTTGCAGAAATTTAACATTTATTACACTACCTATATGACATAAATATGGTCAACTTAATTAAGTAATAGCAAAATACAATTATTTTTAAACGGAAAGGAACGCCAAAACAATTGAGCACAAAAAAACTTAAAAATTTAACGTGACTCTGATTGAAGAAATGAACTTGAAGAATTCAAAACTTTGTAAATTAATATCTTGTGTGACCTCCGCGACTATGTAACAAAGACTGCATCCGATTAGGCATGCTTAAGATTAAGTTGTCAAGATCGGCTTGAGGTATCGCTCTCCACTCTCTTGTAAATATTCTAAAAAGGTCTCTGCGATTCTGAATAGGATCATGTGCTGCCAAAACCCTTCTTTGTAGCATATCCCATGCATGCTCGATCGGATTCATGTCGGGAGATTGAGCTGGCCACGGGAGTAAGGAAATTTCTTGATTAACAATCTCATCCAGAACATGTCGGGCTTTATGTACAGGTGCATTGTCCTGCATAAGTAGAAAGTTTTCACCTATAGCTGCCGCATATGGTACTACCACAGGTAAAATTACTTCATTCAGGTAGAGTTGACCTGTCATGTTGCCCCAGATTGGAATGAGGTCGGTTTTGCCACCAATACTTATTCCAGCCCACACCATTATTGTGCCACCTCCAAAAGCATGAACTTCTTGAAATGCGTTAAGTCGGTTTAATAATCCTGGCTCCCTCCACACGCGTACTCTTCTCGAATCAGGATATAGACTAAATCTAGACTCGTCTGAGAAGAGCACAGATGAGCATTGTTCATTCTGCCAATTTTGAAATTCTCTCCCCCATTGAAATCGCTCTCTGCGATTTTGTCTGCTGATAACGGGAGCTCTTAATGGTCTCCGAGATCTCAATTGTACCTCATGTAGTCTATTGCGAACGGTTTGGTCACTAACCAAAACACCATGAGTTCGCTGTAGCTCATGCTGTAGTTGCCGTGCGGTATACGTTTTATTACGGCGAGCACTAATTTGCAAAAATCGGTCTTGCACTGGGGTT
>JABXWE010102551.1:0-16265 GCA_014611495.1 Limonius californicus
ACTTGAAGAATTCAAAACTTTGTAAATTAATATCTTGTGTGACCTCCGCGACTATGTAACAAAGACTGCATCCGATTAGGCATGCTTAAGATTAAGTTGTCAAGATCGGCTTGAGGTATCGCTCTCCACTCTCTTGTAAATATTCTAAAAAGGTCTCTGCGATTCTGAATAGGATCATGTGCTGCCAAAACCCTTCTTTGTAGCATATCCCATGCATGCTCGATCGGATTCATGTCGGGAGATTGAGCTGGCCACGGGAGTAAGGAAATTTCTTGATTAACAATCTCATCCAGAACATGTCGGGCTTTATGTACAGGTGCATTGTCCTGCATAAGTAGAAAGTTTTCACCTATAGCTGCCGCATATGGTACTACCACAGGTAAAATTACTTCATTCAGGTAGAGTTGACCTGTCATGTTGCCCCAGATTGGAATGAGGTCGGTTTTGCCACCAATACTTATTCCAGCCCACACCATTATTGTGCCACCTCCAAAAGCATGAACTTCTTGAAATGCGTTAAGTCGGTTTAATAATCCTGGCTCCCTCCACACGCGTACTCTTCTCGAATCAGGATATAGACTAAATCTAGACTCGTCTGAGAAGAGCACAGATGAGCATTGTTCATTCTGCCAATTTTGAAATTCTCTCCCCCATTGAAATCGCTCTCTGCGATTTTGTCTGCTGATAACGGGAGCTCTTAATGGTCTCCGAGATCTCAATTGTACCTCATGTAGTCTATTGCGAACGGTTTGGTCACTAACCAAAACACCATGAGTTCGCTGTAGCTCATGCTGTAGTTGCCGTGCGGTATACGTTTTATTACGGCGAGCACTAATTTGCAAAAATCGGTCTTGCACTGGGGTTATAATACGTGTATTACCTCTGTGTCGATTACGTACGTCTCCTGTTTGCTGGTAACGTCGCCACAGACGGCTTATCACACTTTGCGATACTCCGAATTCTGCCGCAACTTGTGTTTGGCGTCTTCCAGCTTGCAGCATTCCTATGGCACGTAGCATCGCTTCTCTTGATAGATGTTGTCTTTCCATCGTTTAGTTAATGCATTTACACTTTTTACAAACACTTTCAATAAAATTTTTAATAAAAACTAGCAGCTATAACCACTTTTTATTCACTTGCAAAATATGGGTGTTATTTTGACATTTGAAAACAAAAGGATAAAAACAAAAGGTAGTCAATAGGTGACTTTGCGATACCGAATTCAACCTCAAGCATCATATTATAAGTGCACATATTCATATATTGGGCTTTTTTCATATCCTACAACAAATTATAGCAACATCCCTGTACGGTTTTGAGCAGTGTATATATAAATGAAGCTTTCACAGGCCTTAGAGGCCCATCGCTTTTGGTGTGAGACAAAGCTAAGTTAGTTTGTGTAATGCACAACAGGGCCCGACTCTGCAGGTTACGGTGTTGGTGTGTAACCATGCTTAACTTGCTCAAGTTTGTGAATGTTTTTTGTTTATGGTCTTGTTACTCCTCTAATGCAACCGTAATTCGAGGAGTGCCATTAATTTGATCATCAATGGCAAATGGAGACCGGGACCCAGTACCGACCACCCAGGGAATTAGAAAGTTTTCCGACCCTGGGGAGATTCGAACCGGGAAACGTTTGGACTATTACATCCAAAGCCTGGCTCCTCTATCACTGAGCCATCCCCGCCCCTGTAACTGATAATGATATTGAGAAATAATACCCTTACACCACAAGGTAAAATGGGAATTAATTATTATAATAATTTACTGACAGGAAACTTTATTAACAAAATCAGTTTAAAATATATAACAAAAACCATTAACGAAATATAATATTTATTCCTGTAGACATGCTGGAGTTATGGATACCTGAAGGTTTCGCACTGAAAAATAAAAATTACTTTAAGTAAGACATCGATTATCCGATAGCTCAAACACGTTTTACCTTGTCTGCATTGTGCAAACACATCATAAGATGTGTCGTAGTTTCACAACTGTTTTGTATGTTAATGGCACTGGTTGCAAGAAGCCGGAAGCAAAGGGCAACGTCATTTATCAAGGCCTCTTTGTTTGTACCCTGAACATTGTTATTTATCCACGACTGCATCAGGCTTAAATCGGGCAAGTCAAGTTGATTCAGCTGCAAAATCAAAAATCTAAATGGGCGAAAGGCAATCAACAATTCAAAAATCAGTTTAATAACAATATTTTGCTGCTGATTTAAAAACTATTATTTAAATATTTTATTTATACAAGAAGCATGAGAAGGGAACTGCGGTAGAGTAGTGGCCGAAGTGTTTAAGTATGGAGCTATTCTAACAAAGTCGCTCATGGGGTTTTCATGGGTGAGGCAGGTCTGACCCGTTGTATAGCACGAAATGTGTTCAATCAGGATAAACTGGGTAGCAACCATGGAGAAGGTAAATTAAAAAAAAAAAGAATGACATACTACAAGTACATACCATTCCCAGTCGCTCAAAAACACACTTGTAGTATTCACACTGAAATTTAAAAAAAATATGTTAGCTCCATTTCACATTGCTTCTGTTTTGGATTTAAAACCTTTCTTGGTTCAACTTTGCCATCACTTTTAATCCCAAGCTCTTGTTTTGCCCTTTCGAAGAAACCCTTGGCACGAGTTTCTATTCGTTCAATCACGCTGCCTTTGACTTCTGGGATGTTCTCACACTCTGACTCGACGTTGAATAATTGTGGCGGTCGGTTTCCGCATGGTACAGTTTGGGCATCCTGTAAAACCGAAAAATCAACAACCTGTGAGACGATAATGAGAGTAACTTACAGCGAAGGACGCAACATAAAGAGCTAACAAAAGTGGGTATACAAGCAGCATTTTTATAAATGTGATAATGCGGCGGCGGTATTTCGTTTATATTGTACTTAAAATCTGCTACCATAAATCCTGTGTTATCATTGCCGCCCTAATTAAGTATTTGAAGAATCGTTACGTAATTGGATCTGAAGGTTGAATCAAATTACATGTAATTTGAACTTGCTGTGTAATTTTCGGTGTGTTTTGTTTTCAGAGGAAATGTAGTTCTTTGATTCACTTAACAATGGCATGTGTTAGACATTTTTTCCAAAGCATTTAGAAGGATTATGTAATGAAAACGCTTGCTTAAATTATTACAATTAGTTTGACCAGTAGGTAGTTATTTCCATCATCATCATCATCATCATCATCTGACATGGAGCTGAAAAAAAATATTTATGTGCCTGCTATTAGTACCTGGTTTTAATACAAACTTTATATTTCTGTTATTACGTGGTTTTCACCGAAAGTATTCATGAATATATTAGAATCGTTCTTCCAGTTTTAAAATATCAAACTACTTACAGAAACACTTTTCTCACATTTAGTTGTCGCAGTGTTGGCCTTAATAGCGTTTATTTGCATCTTAAAATAAGGTTTTTGTGTAATTTAAAACAAACGCCTAGTAAATATCGCTTAAAATTTTAAATTAATATCCCAATTTTGAAATTTAAAATGATAACTTTCAAGGTTATAATAAACAAAGCGATCGTGCCAACTATGAGATTGTAATAATCCTAAAAAATGTAACTAAGTTAGGACTTTTTATTACTACGTGTTTTGGCTGCCCTGTTGTATTTTAAGCCAAGGTCGTTGTTCCCTTTAAATAATATGGCGCGAAATTCAATTTTATGAATATTTGCAAAAATAAACTATTTAAGCAATAAGAATATGCACAACCAAGATTAAATATAATTAATGGAAAATATAATAATTAAATAGACGTTCTATTAATTCTAAAAAGTTGCGTTGTTACTCTAAGAAATGTATATTTAATTTTTTCAAGCAATTTTGATTCCTGTTTGATTATTAAGCGGTATGAAAAATATTAAAAAAAAAAAACAACTAGCTAGACTACAAGTTGCCAAGTCAAATTTGTAGCTAAGCTACATTTACAATTGTAGCCTTAACCTTCAAATATTTTTTATATCTACTATGACCCAGGTAAATCTGTTTGTTCATTGTTACTGATAATTCCAGTAAGCTAACAACAAAAACAACTCATGCATGAATTTGCACAATTAAATAGAATCGAACAACCTGTTACCTTGGCAAGGTATAGCACACTAAATGCAATTAAACATCTGAAGATACCAAAACAGGATATCCAGGATTAAATTTTATTACCAGTACATTTGGGCTTTCCATTAATTTTTTTATTCGTGGTCACTATTTCTGGCAACTGTGTAAATTCAAAAATAAAACGTTTTAAACTTGTACGTAACATTTTTTATTAATCAATTACCTTATTACAACACTTTAAAAAAGGTAACAATAACATTACATGCAACAAAAAAGGCACAACTAAACAAGTACTTAATTAATTATTCTCCGAGTTGTTGACCCACTTCAAAAATCGTTGTAAAAGTTCGGTGACGAATTTCGCTGCCCGATCAAAGAATCCGGGCTTTTCCTGGGGAGGATCGTACTCTTCCGAATCCAACCCTTGGGTGGACGAGGTCGCCTGTCGCCTGTTTCTCACGAGATGGTCCTCGTCCCAATCCACCTTCTCCAAGGCACCCGCTAGCTCTTTGTCTTCATGGAGAAACTCCACGAAACGCTGCGCTAAGTCTTGCTGCTCCGCAAGGGCCGAAGGGCTTGGTTTTGGTACCTAAAACAAAGTTAAAAATTTTGCAGATTTAGTTGGGTAAGTTACAAAGCGCTTCAGTAACCAATAAGTTTTATGGTTTAACCCGGAAACTACCGCTCTTTTATTTCACTTGCATATAATCAGAAGTTAAATTCCCAAGGAAGTGTTACGTAACGGAAAACAAGTAAACAAAACCATTCAAGCCCAAGATTTGCATTGAATGTTCGCGTTCCATTCTTCGAGAAATTTGCATCCCATTGTTGGATAAAAGGAATACTTTCCAGTGTTTTGACCTGAAGGAATGCATCGTTTTTTGAACTATATATAGCTGGTAATTATTTTTTTATTAAGAGCCCAATTTTAAGAGTCCGGCACGATACAGAACAGTGATTGCTTTATTTTTATCGAGCGGGTCATCGCTTTGGCCCAGTCTTAAGAGGAGTTTTTTGAGGAAGTTTTGGCTTCACGTCAGCGCAGGTAATTGGGAGGTCTATCTGAATGTGTTTCAAATGCAAAAATTGCCACTGTAATTTCGTAAATGGTACGAGATACAACACGAACAATTTGTTGATGGTTTTGCTTGCAGAAACAACCAAAGGTTGGTGATTCATTAGTAGTATTTATTGTATATATCGAAAAATGTTGCCAAACAGAGAAAATAAACAGGGAAACTGCACAAAAACAAAGTACAAAAAAAACAGTCAATTAAATTAGGAATGCCTAATTTCTGGATATACTAATGTTGAATTGAACGGTGCAAAATTAGTAATAGTAGTCACCCTAGCGGATTCCCTGCTCAAATTTGTTGGAAGATAACGAATCTGCATATTTGTACATTGTAAATAAGGTTATATTTTGAATGCCAGGAAATACTAAACGTAATATATACGACCTTACAGTGTGTTTATCAAATAATCCAACTTGACTTAAACAACATCCTTAATACAGTTTTTGAAACATATTTTTCCAATTTCTCTGTTTAGAAATTCGCGATTTTCGTAGTTGCTGCAGCTCCAAGAAATTCATCCACTGAATTATTAAAAATTCGAACTTGAATTTTGTTTAACAGTTTGCGGTTTACTTTATAGTTTTGATCTTATAATTACATACAACTTACAAATTTACAAAACTTGCATGTACGAATTTCTGAATTTTTTTCATTCCAACAACATTGCGTTTCGATGACTATTGATAGTGGATTGTTTCGAAAATTTTATTTTGTAGTTCATTTGATTTAACGTACCAATGCTGATCGTCGCTTGTTCTTCAAAATACTGTTTAGATATTTCTATTCCCAACTCTTCAATTGTTTTGCGCTTAAAAACATATGAAGTTAAATCTTCATTTGTTTTTTAAAATGGCGTCTGCAACGTCATTCGGTTTTAACATTTTTATTTTAATTATATACTCTTGCAAAATTTACTATTTCAGCTGTTCTATTGTATATGTTTTTTTTTGGTTTGTTACCTCGCTGAGGTATAAAATGTTGCGATTGTCATTGAATAAATATATGTAATATATTGATATCCTTAAATATTATAATCGAGTAATTAACCGAATATTTGTATCCATTGAGCTTGTAAATTTTGAATAAACGGGAATAAACACGAAATTTTCAAAAAGAACAAGCAGCCTTTAGTTTTCATATAGACATATTGGAAAAAAAGCTGTCGTTGTGAATCCAAACGTCCTACAAAGTTCCTTGTTAGGATTTTGTAAAAATAATATTGTTCGGCAAAAAAAGCGTTTCTTGTTCCGGAAAATTTTTAGAAATTGTTTTGAACAGGTCCGGCGATACTTCTATTTGGCCATTCCAAATTTCATCACGATTGACCCAATAGTTCCCCACTTTTGGATTCCTAGAGGTCCAAAATGTGTATTTCCGCCGAAAACCGCAATGCCAAAAATTTTTGTAATACGTTGCCACACTGGGAGTATGGGAAATAAAAAATATATTACCGATTTTTCACAGATTTAAAAAGTAGTTTTGGAAAAGTTTTCTCGTTGGTTCAATTTTTGGATTTTTTGTATGAAAGAAAAATTGTTCTGATATTGAAACCAAGAAAAGCTGATCATGGCTCTCGTTTGGCCTTAAAAAGTAATTTTGGCAAAATATTCATTTGAAATCAGTTTAGGGACTTTAAAAAAAAATTTATTTAGAAATTGGAACCAAAAAATGCCTTGAGCCAGTTTAAAAAAGTGTTTTTGACGAATTTTGGTATGTTTTCGACTTTTAATTAGAACAAAATAATTTTAATCGAAAAGATGTCCAGAAGACTTTTACTGGGAAGCAAACTTAGGAATTTGCGCAAGTGGTACGCGAAGACGTGCGGTCACTTTTCTTCAATCGAGCATAACAGCAAAAGATGATTCACGCATTACGAGGAGGAATTCTTGAAAATTAAAACCTCGTTAGGTTGCCTACAAATGATTGCCATCATTATTGTAACTGTCGGAACCGTTTTATCATAATTTCGCGTTGGGATTTGGGTCAGGCGGCACACTTGGCGCCTTTTCAGTTTTTACCGCTCTTTTGTTTTTAAACCGCCACCCACTTGTTTAGCAATTTTGTTTTTCCTCGCCACCGCTCACTTTTCGTTTTTTGATCGAAAATTACTGGGTCGTTGCGGCACTTGAGGGCAATTCAATTGTTTTGGCAAAAATGAAACAAAACACATACCGCGACGATGTACTCCAAGCACACGGCAAGTAGAACGAAAACAAAGACGAATCGCGTAGCACCCATTTTGCCACCACAAAATTTCGAAAATTAATAAACGAGAAGATCCTTCGCATTTCCTTTTATAGGTTTCCTTCCGGACGCGCATTTTTCTGCGCATTTCACCCTGACCGTGGGGTTATATAATTTAGAAAAATCTCGGAATCATGTTTTGTTCTTTATTGTTGTACTTATTACACGGAATCAATGGTTCTTCTTCCGGTTAATTATTGCTTGCTTCCTGTAGCGGCATTGAAAATTGTACAATTCAAGTCGAGCATTTTGAAAAATTGTTGTGGGTGTATGTGTTAATCGGGCAAATTTGTTAACAATAAAGTTCTTAAATGGAATCGATTGATAGAATATTTTTTTAAATGATTATTATGGTGCTACTTGGCATAACGTCCAGTATAAAAATCATTAAAATATGTATCGCTTCTCGAAGTCTTAAATACTCAATTGTTTTGATGCTTTTATTTTATAGCTGATTTGCTTTACATACCGGGTGACCACGAGATGAGGTAACAGCGTGTAACTTTTTTGATTTTGATCTTATTATTTTAAAATTTTAAGTTTAAAATATATCCTCCAAACGAGTAACTTTAAGTAGATTTTACCGTAGTTTTGACTTCCGGTTTGGCCGAAGTTCTTAAATAAATTAATATAAAAGAATTTTTGATTATTCTTTTGTTTTCAAGGCAACAAAAATTAATTATGAATGTCATTAATGGGCACTTAAATTTTGTACTCAACAATTAAATATTTCCGCCATTTTAAACTGTCGTTGTGTGACATAAATGTATTGCAAATTTTATGACAAATAAAATTATCACAAAAAATGGAGGTAGTTGTATTTAAAAATAAAAAGTTGATATATTTTCTGGCTAAAACGGAAGTCATAACTAAGGGTAAATATATTAATAATATATTTAAAGTTGCGCATTTAGGGGTTATCTCTTAGTTTACAATTTCAAAATAATGGCGGTAAAAACAAAAACGTACATGCTGTTACCTCATCTCGTGGTCACCCGTTATTCTCAAAGTCAGACTTTTCAGAAATTTTTTATATTAAATTACTATAATTATTTCATGTATGTCTTTAGAAATTTTTCTGTTTCGTTGATCCTTTTATTTATTTTATACTTAATATTTTAAATTGCAGTTTCACGAATGCCGTTGGTTGTTTGTATCAAAATACTATTTAATTCGTTGTTTCAAACTCTTTTGTTTTTAGAAACCGGGAAACTACGAAGAATTTAGTTTTCAAAACGTTCCTTCACATTTAAACGGATTTCAAAAGATAAACGTCAATTGTTACAGAATTCGTCAATTATTGCAGTTTAATTGTTGTTTGTTATTTCTTGAAATCACCATTGTTGGTTTAATACAAATTTAATATTGTTTGTAGAGCTGCGTTTATTTAATCACAGGGTATATAAAAATTGGCAAATTCAATGTTTTCAAAATACTGTTCTCTCTACTTTTTCGTGTTCAATTATTTTGGCGTATCACTTGTTTTAAATTCAGTATTGTTTTGAAAATGTCGTTTTTAGAAGTTTCGATTTTCAGTTGTTTCCAGGTCTATTGTTTTACAAATCTGCGTACCTATTTCAATTCAGTTGTCATTTCGTTTAAACATCTTACCTTTTCTGCTAACCTCTTATTCAGTTATTTTTCAATATACTTTAAACTTCAGTTGTTTTTTTTTTCTTCAGTTGTTTCTTTCAACGGTTGTTATGTTTTTAACTCTACGTTTTTGGCCACTTATAATAATTACGTTGTTTTTTAATTAACTGGAGGACGTATTTGTTATTTATTTTTTTGCTTTCGGTACTTGATTGTGTCCAAGATTTTGTTTCACAGCTATGAAGTCTGATTGTCAGTTGTTATTTTAATATAATTTTGCGGAGGTTTTGATGCTATTATAATTTTTAAATATTTACAATTTATTACGGCAATTGAAATGTCGTTTTGCCTTACCTTCATCCACTGAATTATTTATCAAAAGTCGAACTTGAATTTTGTTGCAGTTTTCCTGTGTTTAACAGTTTGCGGATTGTTTTATAGTTTTGATCTTATAATTACTTACAATTTATAGATTTACAAAACTTGCATGTACGAATTTCTGAATTTTTTTCATTCTAACAGCATTGCTTTTCGATTCTATTAATAGTGGATTGTTTCGAAAATTTCATAATGTAGTTCATTTGTTTTAACGTACCTACCAATGCTGATCGTCGCTTGTTCTTCAAAATGCCGTTTAAATATTTCTATTCCCAACTCTTCAACTGTTTTGCGCTTAAAAACATATGAAGTAAAATCTTCATTTGTTTTTTAAAATGTCGTCATGTCATCATTCGGTTTTAATACTTTTGTTTTAATTATATGCTCTTGCAAATTTTACTATTTCAGTTGTTCTATGTTATTTTTTTGCGATTTATTACTTCTCTGAGGTTTAAAATGTTGCGATTGTCATTGTACAAATGTATGTAATATATTTTGCGCGAAGTGTACACATTCGCGTGTGTTTTTCACAGAAGCGCTAAATGAAATGTTTTCAAACAATTCATTATAGGCTGTTACAGTTTTCGGAAAAAACGACAATTTAATTAGCTAACTAATAACAGGGCTACCTTTTTCTGTCATCGTATTGTAGTAATGATGTCATCCATTAATTCGTCTTAGCTCTGACACCATCACATGTCAAAATGGTCACTGATTTAATAATCTCACCATTATCTAATTTATTTATTAGTCATACTCGATTTTTGGTTTAATCGGCGAATTACTGCATTTGTTCCAGGAATTTATTGAAACTGTTTAGTAATAAGGTTTACGCTATTTTTATGTCTGGTTTCTTTTATAACAGAATTAGAGGGGGGATATATATTTTCCTTTATTCTAAGAGACAACAGATTTATTATTTAATTACATAATTTTATTTAAAATAATTGTTCATGTTCTAGTAAGAACGGGTACCGTTTTGCCTTGCCTGTCTGATAAAAACCCGTCCCCGCGCAGCCTACAACACCCAAATAGGTAGGCAATTATAAAAAATTGAATACTTTCACGACTCGAGTCTGTGGGACCGTTAGAAGCTCTAACAATAACTCCTATAAGGAAATCACGTCGAAAGAATGCAATCGACTGCACTTTTCCGTTCCCATTAAAAAACGACCAAAAAACCTATTGGGAACCGCTGACACGGCGAGCGGCTGCGCTCTAAACTGCTCGCTTGCACTAATAGCCGACGTACGTTATACGCTTTTCCTTGCTGATGATTGACCCCCGATAGTCACGCCATGTCGTAGTACAGTTCACACAAGCAAACATTTCTTACTGGAGAAAAAATGTTCACTTGGTGAACAAGTTTGGTGAGCTGCGTAACGTTACGCAAAATAACCGACGATTTGGCGGAAATTACACGGGAAATTGTTGTGCTGACATAATGTGCGCTGGTGGTGTGATCAGTGGCCGAAATTAGTGTTTCTGGATTGCGGTCGCGAGCTTTTTGTGCCGAAATGGCTTTGGGCAACGGCAGTGCCACCGCCAACGGGGGTGTTACCCAGGAAAAGGCCCCCGTAGTGAACGGGACGAACATGGAAACGCTGCCCAGGACTGGGAAACAGGTAAACAACTATCCGCTTTGCGCTAAAACGCAACCAACGCCAACTTGTTTTGTTGTTACGTGTAAGTTTACTTGTTTGGGCTCTGCTCCGAGGTGTATTCTAATTAGAACCAGCGGTACTCAAGGTGTTAGGGGGCATTTTGGGGTCCATTTAGGCCGATGCGTGACGAGGGGTCGATCTGATTATTCCCGGCTTCGTGTGATAACGAACGTTAGCTCTATTTTAGGGGGTTTTCGTCGAAATTGTACCGTAAATAATGACTCATCGACGTTTGTTGCAGTTTGATGACGTTGTTTGTCAATTTCGATTTGATGTTGATTTTCGATTCTCGTTTGTTAATTTGTTACCGTATTTTGTTTGTATAATGATTGTTTTTGTTTATTTTAATTTCCATTCGGGTTTTGTTTCATTCATTTTTAGTTTGTGTAAACGTTCGTTTGTTTTTGTATTGTGATTTGTTAATTTGTGGTTTAAGTTGATTTTGTCTTTCGTTTAATTCCTTGTTTAATTGGTGCTTAATTTTTGTTAATTATGCTGTTTGCGTTAAAAGGGTTCGAAATGCCCGTTTTGGAATACATTTTCTGTGACTTAATTGCTCAAAGACGCTTCAATTTAGCTTAATTTATTGAGTAGGCTGGCTTATTTTCATTAATTACGGCATACTTTGTTTACGGACGTTAAAAGCCTATATTTCCAATACATTTTGTAAAAATTAGTCGCTTGAGAATACGTAAATTAATTAAATACGTTACGCTAATTCTAGTTTACGTATAATCCGCATTGGTTTAATGTTAATTACGTCGTCTTTTGTTTGATGATGGTCCAAATTTGGTGTTTTTCACGCATTAGGTCTAGGTATATTGTTATGGAATATGTTTCACGTAAAGTTGCGGATGTTTCCTTTTGGTCATAGCTTGTTATAATATTGTTTGTATAATTGGGGCTTAATTTGGGTTAATTAAGCGGTGTTTCAACGGTTTCTAAAGTTTTGTCTGTTTAATGCAATTCGTTTAATTTAATTGCTTGAAGATAGTGTAATGCATTGCATTTACTTAATTATTCCATCCTATATGTAGGGTAATTATTTGGTGTTTCATTTAAGGCCTCCCAAGATGTTATGTTTTCGTTTGATTGGTAGAAGATACTTCAATTAAGGTTAATTAAGCGACATTTGTTAAATTAACCCGTACTACGTTTAAACAAGATTAATTCAGGTTAATTACAGGGTGTTTCGATTTAGAGCTTACAAAAATTTGTCTTTTCAGTGAATTTGGTATAATATATGTACTTGATTAAAGATATTTCAGTTCAGCAAAATTAGGTTGAATTTGCGTAATTACGCCGTCCCATGTTGAGCAAGGGCTAATTTAGGTTAATTAATGATGGGTGGTGTTTTAATATTTTATCCTTTAAATATGTCTTCCTTGATTCTTTCTCCCGAAAGTTAAATTAAAGCTAACTTCGTTGCTTTTGTGTAATTACATTTGGTTACGTTAAATTAATTAATTTTGTTTGTTGAATTAGAGAGCTTCGTTAGTTTTCTTAGCAACAAACTTGAAATTCTAGAAGATCCTTAAAATTTAACCAACTAAGTTGCTGTTTAATTCCACTATTTCATGTTTAATTGTTACACAATTAAGCTTAATTATAGTGTGTTTTGTTGGAAACTTTTTAGGATTTTATCTCTTCTAACATATTTGCTCGAATTTTCTTCCTTGAGGAGGTTTTGAGTGAAATTAATTATTTGGGTTTTCTTTTACTACACCGTTTTGCGTTAATTTAAGGCTAATTTACATTAATTAGGTTGTCTGTTTTGATGTCTTTCTAAATTTTGTCTGTACCATACATTTTATCGGGCTTAAAGATATAAACAGGCAACATATCACGATGCTTGTCGTTTTGGCACGCAGCTTTTTGTTAATATATCTTGTCAACTTAATATTAAAAGGGTAATTTGGATTAATTACGCCATTTTGATTAAAAGGGCGTTCGAAATTTTAACTTTCCAATAAATTGAACTGCAGAAATTAGGTTAATTAAGTTGATTGTGTGTAATTACGCTATTTTATGGTCTGTTCAGCCTAATTTAAATTAATTATGATTTTTTTCGACTATGGCCTTTTCAAAATATTGCCATTACAGCAAATTTTTTCAAATCCAGTTGCTTAGATATCTTGTAATCAAATTTATTACGTTGCGTTTGTGTAATTACGCTGTTAAATTTAAAAAAATAATAATTTAACATTAATAAAATGTTTCGGTTGAGAGCCTTAAAAATTTTGTCTTTCCTTAAATTTTTAAACTTGTAGGAATAAAAAAAAGAATATAAACAAGTGGACATTCACTTGTTGGGCGACCACCATTTGTCCTTTACCGTTTTTTGTTAAATAAACAAATGCATTGGTGTAAAGGCAAGTGGGCGTGACTAACGACATTCTTTTTTGGATTAAATCCATTTTCGGACGCTTGAATATTCCACCGCTGCCACAAAATTACTCCCCGAATTTTATTTTTAAAACGCGTCCTTGACTGCCGAAATAGGAAATTAAATATTCAGTGGCGTAGGTTCACGTTTTCAACCTGCAGCCTATTTTTAAACCCAATAATGCAGGAGTTCCGTAAGAGATTTACCATTTCTACCATCGACCAGAAGGAATTTGAGAGTGGATGTCTGGCATACCGAATGATTTCTGCAAAAACAATCTCGAAAATGCAAATTTTTCATCACTCATTCATGGTGCAATCGCGAATCTTTCCCATTCATTAAAATTACACCGGGTTAGAAAGTATTGTTGGGGCACGAAAAACATCCAGAAAGCCAACCAACGATAATTCGGCGCTAATTATGCAAAATTATGTAATCTACTCCAATAAACGACTGGACAGACGTGAGCATGATGTCATTCCTACATGGAACACAAGGTCCCCTTAATTATCCTCCAGTATGTTTATTTATAAACTACGCTATACATTGTTGTTTGCTGCGTTTAACAGGTGGAAATAAGCGTTACCTAATCGAGTTTTATCTAAAAATAGGCATTTGTAGTATTGGAGGGCGAAATTAATGAGTTCGTATTTGCATGCTCTGGGGAGCGTTATCGTGGACAATTTTACGTGGGTTATCCATATTGGGTTATCGCAAGCATTTGGATTGCAGGAAAAAATCTTCTGTCTCGCCGATAGTTTATAAAGCCATAGATAAACCCGCCAAAACATTTTATTTTGGTATTTACACACTGCATGTTATGAAATTGTCAACATCTCGTATAAATATGGTACTTGGATAAGATTGTGAAGAAATTCCAACGCGGGCAGAAAAGAGCCTGACCCGTATACAAGTTATTTTTGACAGCACAAAGGATTAATTTTTAGAACATAGTTTTTCAGGTTTAAACTGCTAATTAGCTTAGGTCTATCTATAGGTAATTAAGTGTTATAGTTGCTCCCAAAGAATAAATTTATCACCCTCAAAATTAATGCCTCGGGTTCACATTTCTTTCTCTTGGTAAGTAGCGTAATTAAACTACTAATTAGCAGTGTAATTACGCCTTACCCCTAATAAGAGTATGAGGAATATAATTTCTAAAAATTAGAGTTTGCGCTTCTCAACTTTATCCCCGTAAAAAAGATGCAATTAAACTACTTATTGGTATAATTATGCTTCGCCGCTTTACCCTGCTCCCCGATTAAAAGAAGCTTAATTAAACTAGTAATTATCAAACGTAATTATGCGTAGTATAGCTCATGGAAAATAGATTTATGAGGATTATAACTTTCAAAAATGTTTAGTAGTCAAATTTCCTTTCCTTGAAAAAGAGCGCAATTAAAAAAAAATTAGTACCATAGTTACGTGTTAAGATTCAACACCCCATGAAGAGGGATATATCCTTCAAAATTAAGGGCTGGGTTAAAATTTTTGCGTTCTCGTACCATTAAATCAATAATTAGCAGCAAAATTAGACCTTATTGCTTATAACCTTTACCATACTAAATTGAGGTAAGGTGTTCAAATTTCTTCTTCTCTAAAATAAGCGCAATCGAATTTTTAAGTAGGAGCATAATTGTACCTTATGGCGGAATCTCCAACTGTAAGGTCTAAGGTTCAAATTTATCAATCAAGAGACTCAAAATTAAGGTCTGAGGTTTAAACTTCTTCTCTAGTGAAACTTCCAATTAGCAGCATAATTGTACCTTACGGCAACTGTGGGGTCTGAGGTTTAAATTTATATATTACATTACATATAATTTATATATCGAGAAACTTGAAGTAAAGGTCTGAGGTTCAATTTTCTTCCTCTCTGAAAGGGGCGTAATTAAACTTCTAATTAGCAGCACAATTTGAACCTAACGGCGCAGTCTCCAAATGTAAGGTCTAAAGTTCAAATTTATATATTACATTAGGCAAAATGTATATATCAAGAGACTCAAAATTAAGGTCTGCGGCTCAAATTTCTTCCTCCCCGAATGGGGCGTAATGAAACTTCCAATTAGCTGCATAATTCTACCTTACGGCGTTGACTCCAACTGTAAGGTCTGAGTTTAAATTTATATATTACATTATATATAATTTATATGTTACGAAACTCAAACTAAAGGTCTGAGGTTTAATTTACTTCCTCTCCAAAAGGGACCCAACTAAACTTCTAATTAGCTGCATAATTTGTACCTCTAATTAGCGGCATGATTTGTACCTAATGGCATGTTTTCCAAATGTAAGGTCTAAGGTTCAAATTTATATTTTACATTAGGCAAAATATATACAGGGTGTCCCAGAACTAAGGGGCCGTACGGTAATGGCAGATTCTTTGTGTACAAACATTACGATTTGTCTAATAAACCATAGTCCAAATGTCAATAATAACCGAGATACAGGGTGTCAAAGTTAAATTTTTATTTTTGATTTTTTCTAATAACTTTTGAACAAATGTAAATATTACAACAAATTTTGGAATCTAGGGGTTTTTTGACGTGAGGAATTCAAATTTTTAACTGTTTTTCTGTTACGTACTAGAGGGCGCCACCTACGGCACTTTTCTACTCTTTAAAACATCATAACTTTTTTGTGCTTCTAGGTATGATCTTTTTTCGCAAAGATAACGATTTGGCAACCTTTTCTACGTAAAAATGATATACTTTATTGATGTCGCTACTAGTAGCCGTTTTCGAGTTATTTGAGTTTTAAAGTTTCACTGCATTGAAATCTTATGGGTATACAATTTGTACTTAGTCAACAAAGGTGGCTGTGGCTGTTTCCAT
Organism: Limonius californicus; assembly: GCA_014611495.1. Classification (NCBI taxonomy): domain Eukaryota; kingdom Metazoa; phylum Arthropoda; class Insecta; order Coleoptera; family Elateridae; genus Limonius; species Limonius californicus. The sequence continues at coordinate 16,245 of JABXWE010102551.1, forward strand.
GGCACGTATGTAAACGCAAAT
>JABXWE010102552.1:0-14163 GCA_014611495.1 Limonius californicus
AGTTCGTCCAGTCTATCCCGGATTTTGACAACAAAGTCATAGACGTCTTTTCCAGCATGAAAAATAGGAGAATGGATTTTATGTACAAAAAATAGGTAAGTTTTTTCTTGTGCCCACCCTCTTTCTTAACTCACGAGCCGCCACTGCATAATAATGGGAAAAAACACAATTTTTGCAAAATTCTGTAACAGCATTTCGAAAATTTTGTACAGTTTTATATAGTCACAGACTCGAAATGATAGAAAAGGCTGAGTGTAGAAAAGAAATTTTCTGATAACGATATTCTAGATATAAAACTGAAAAAAGAGATTAATTATTTTACAGTTGTTTCATAGACAGAACATACAGGGTGTGGCATTTAAAATATGAAGGTTGTGGTTATTTCCTTTGAAACTAGAATTAGTATAGAATTATTAATTATGCATGTATTTCCCTAACACATATCATGCTTTACCCGGAATGTGAAAACAAATGGTCTTGTTTTTCTTAACACCCATTATAATTGATAGAAAATGCTCATGCTGACAGAAATCGCTGTAATTTGCCAAATTTTATAGTTTAAAAAGAGATTACTAATTTTGAGATTAACATACCGATATCTGAAATTCGTAAGCGTATTCAGAATTTTATTCTAATTTCAGTTCATCATCTACAGCCGTTTTCGTCCCACTCTTGGCACCGGCCGCTTCCCTGTCACATGTTTCTCCTCATTGTTAAAGTGGGAACATGGGGACCTAACCTCCAAACCGAAAAACAGAAATCCAGCCACGATTACCAAAGCCGGACTGGGAAATTGTGTATGGCGGGTTGTAGCATAAGATTTATATATGGGGGGTCGAACCCTGGCCAGAATCGACGTTATGCTCAGAAAGCAAGCTCTCTACCAACCAAGCTACCACCACACAGTTTCATTTTTTTTTCAAATGCATTTTTAATGTATATATACAGTGTGTTAAAATAAGGAAGATATGGTTATGCAAGTAGAAGTTATTGGGCATATATTTCTGGAACAAATTTACTTTGTTTATCATGAAGTGAAAATACAGAAAAAGAGGTTCTCTTTTTCGTTATACTTTGTATAATAAATATAACATTTTCAGATTTATGGAAATCACTGTAATTAAGTTAAATAGATTATTACTTTTACAAAATTAACCACTTTTAAGAGGGGGCAACTTAGCTGGCCCACCCTGTATACCAAATTTATAAACATATTCTTTGCAAAGAAGCTTTTTAGAAACTGTACAATTTGTTTATGTGTTCCTTTAGATATTAGTATCTTCCTCATGTTTTTTGTTCTATACAAGGTGTTCTTGAAACATGGTGCTAAATTTTTACATTGTGTTGGGAAGACAAAGTCAGTGAAAAGTTTTAATAAATACCTACAGTGGTATCCCTCTATAATGGACCACTACTGGCCACCAAATACGGTTCATTATAGTTTTAATTATATCCAACAAAGCAATAATAAAAAAAAATAAATTCATACAAACCAAAGATGTATAACGGTTTATAATAAACTAGAGTGAGTTCATTATAAGCGGGCAGTACTGTATATGTTATGTAAGTTATACAGGAAATACTAACAAAGCAGAAGTTATACTAAATGTTCGAAATTTCTTTTATCTCTGAGAATACAGGCCCCTCCTCATCGGATTAATGATTGTCGTACCCTTCGTATATTCTTGGACTGCTTTGGATTCCTATAAATGCACCTTGAGTACGTGGCACCATAATTAAAAATGGGTGGGCTAACATCGGGTGACCTACGAGGCCATGCAATTGGTGTATCGCGTCAAAACCAAGGCCGAGGAAATCTCCTCTTTCTAACATTAAATAAGAATTTCTAACTTACCGACTTATATATGTAACTCCTTTTCGAAGCATTTTTTACATATGTTTATAGGAACTTCTGTGACCTATTGGGTTCCCCCAACACACTGTAGAATTTGGTCCCAGGTTTTACGAACACCCTGTATAATAATGCCTTTATTTTACGGTACTATCTGTTCCCTTCCTGGCGCCCCTGTCTACATTGCACTGTACTACTGGCAATCGCAAAATTTAACACACTTTCATATCGCTAATCCTATTGGTGAAACTACTCCGCTCTTAAGATAAATCGGAAACAAGGACCGCGCTCCGTATCAGGCGGTTGAAAAGAGAAAGACCAAAAAATAAAAAGTGGGCTCAAGTCAGTGACTTCCACCATTGCCATCGCAGACAACGCTACCGCCGCAAGAACGACTAGTGGCTTCGCGTTCCTCGTGGTATGTTGTTGGAGTTGTAGTTGTTAGTTCTTCGTTTGTTATAAACACTGACAGTGAAAATGGCCGTCTCGATTTTGAGAATTGGGGTTCGATCCCTGGGGATTTTAGAGCGAAACGCAGCTGCGTTTCCCATATTGAAAACCAACAGCTTGGAATCGAGAAGGAATATTGTGAGTCTGATGTTTTTGACTGGTTTTGATAAACGTGCTATGTGTTATTCTTTATTTTCATGTTTTGTTGTTGTTATGTAATTGTTTGCGTGGTTTATTTTACATTGTTTAAATAATTTGCGGTTGCTATTTTCTTATTTTGTTGCTTCTAATTTAATTATTTACGCCTTCTGTTCGGAAAATTATATATTCAGTTTCAAAAATATAGGAGTAAATAATACTGATGATTTTTGGTGGTATAAAATTATTTGTAACAGTGATAACGTAAATTGGATATCGGCGACAACAGACATGTTTATGAAATTATCTGCTAATTTTGACCTTTAACACAAGCCGCGGCATATCATTAGTATTTATAATGGGAGCATATTTGTATTCGCACCAGGTGACGACATTTTTGTTGCATTATGAACTATTAAGTAACTCGTTTCTATCAGTTAATCTTGGATAGTTTTTGCGATGTTTAAGTCGCTATTAATGACGATTATAAGAATTTTAATAAAATTTTAAGTTGCAGTTATTTTATATGTACAGGGTGTTCGTACTAATGGTATACAGCTCATTATTACAAACAGCACACGTTCGAAAAAAACGAATACAACACACAAGTGTTAGGTATTTTCTTTTGTGTACAGGCTATACCTTTTTTAAATTTAAATATACATTATATAAAACTATACGTTGATGTAACCACCTGGTAATCCCTTGGAATACAATATTGTTAAATATTTTTTCTTCTTCTGCTTAAACAGGAATTACTAACAACTTAGATTTTTTAAAACACCCTATATGCTTGCACTTATATAATATGTTATATTGACTTAAAAAATAAAGAAGTATAAATGTTCTCAATTTGGAATATTATAATATGATATTTTACATACATGGTGTGGCGCCAGGGTGATCCAGTGGTCGAAGCACTGGGCTGCGATGCGGAAGGTCGGCAGTTCAAGCCCCTATTCGATGCCTGGCGGGCGGTTTACCCAGTCACTTTAAATAATTGGGTACCTGCGTTTGAATGAACAAGGGGCAATAATGCGTTTGTCTATTGTGTAAGGCTCACCGCATTACTATGTGTCAATTTGGCACACAACAACCGGGTGTGAGCTCTGACCTTCCGCCTTGCAGCATAACCCCTCCATCGGCTATAGAGCCTCACCGTTATTATTATTATTACATACAGAGTGTCCATTTGAAAACGTACAATTTGTTAGATCTTTGAAAGTAGAATAGGTATTGAACTTTTCTAGAAAACGTTTCTACAACATGGAGGGAAAATCATCATAACTCATAAAGCAACATTCCCTATTAGAATGGCCCCTAAGAACTCCAGATTTTGACCCCATTAGACTTCTTTCTGCGGGATCACTTAAAACTTGTCTACAAAAATGAGCTTCATTGCACAACTACGACAAGGAACAGTTGCGGGCTATTCCGCAACAAACTTTCCAAAACGTTCGGAGAGAATTTGAGAGTAGATTTTTCTATTACCTGTAGCACATTTAAATCAATATTGTGAAATCTGAATTACAATAATTGGTTCAGAACCTCTTCAGTTTTTTTTTGAAATTTCTAGAAGGGGTAATAAATGTTTACTACTATTAAATAGCATTTTATAAAAACTTTTCAATTAGGTATCATAAAGTCGGTGTTACCATCTGAATATTTTTGCTGTAACTAAATCCTAGGGGGTAAAATTTGGAAGATTACGAGTCATGGTGATGTCCCCTCTGCGTTGTAGAAACGTTTTCTAGAAAAGTTCAATATCTACTTTACTTCCAAAGATATAACACATTGCATATTTTTAAATGGACACCCTGTATAAGTACATTGAAACTTTTAGAAAAGAAAATTAAGAGAAATAACAGGGTCTTGACAACAACACGCCCTTTTTAATTCAAAATATTTTACTCACTCATTTGTCATCCATATGTAAGGAAAAAAAATTGAAAACCATAGTCAAAATTGAAAAAAATATACAGTGTTGTTTAAAAAATTAGAATTGATAGTACTTCCAACTTAAACATGAGAGGAAAAATAATATTTAATTATACTGTATAGTAAATGAATACGAATTTTATATACAGGGTAATTTACGGGACAGTACGAGACTGCCATTGGAAAAATAGGCAACTCAAAACACATATCACAAGATACTACTATATTCAAATTTGTGTTAACGGTATTAATAAATAGAAATGCAAGTTTGATGCGTTTAGTGTTTTACGGAAAGCATTTTGAAAATTTTCTAAATTAATAAATTGTTACATTTACTTACACATTATGATATTTGAAATACTTAAACTTAGATATTTATAAATAAGATTTTGGTGTTTCCTTTCGTACTTACTTAATTTACAAGTTGATGAGAATGATACACCGATAAGCCATATCTGCTTTATACTAACGTTGCCATTGAGTCACCTATTTTTGGAATGGTCGGCTGGTACTCTCTCATGAAATCCCCGGTATAAATTAATAGCGACTCAAACATCCGTATATTTATGTAAACAAGAATGTCTAAGTAAAATTACACGTTTACGTATTCAGGTATTAAGATCAAAGACTCACGTACTCCGCACCAGTTAAAAGAGAATACACCTATTCCGAGAAGTTGGCGTTTACATCGTGTCCCAGCGCCCTCTAGTATCAAATTTCCCTCGCCATTACATTATATATATTGCTATAATATAATAATGCGGGGGTTTAAATATTAATTGGGATTCACCTTTGCATCGCCGTCGGGGCAAGACGTGTTACCATGGCAAAATAATATCTTTCCCCGCCGGTCAAGGTGTGCTAAATTTTTTAAAATGGGAGGGAACTTTTGTTTTGATTATTTATTGAGAAAAATGTCATAAAAATTGTAACATTAAAAAGGAAATTATACCGTCATAAAGTAAAGAAATGTGAGTTTTAATCAGTGTTAAATTGAAATGGAAAAATAGTCCAGGTCGGGAAGTGACGGCAGAGCACGGGAACCAGGACCATCCCGACGGAGTGCAGCCTGTATATTTTCGGAGTACCAGACCAGGGGCATTTTCCATGCCTAGCAGTAAAGGTTGGTGCAGCTTAAAAATGAACTAATTGCGGGAACAGTAATACATGGTAAAAATTTGCGCGTGCTGTTAATTTTTTTTTGTTGAACGTTTCATCACAATTTTTGTACAAAACGAGGCCGCGAGTGGAACCCTGAGATGAACAGTTTCGTGTTTGAGCTGGTCGGCATAAGTTATTTTTTTTTCTTTCTTTTTTTTGTACTATGACTTTTAAAACACAACAATTTTTGTCGCCATCAACTTGGGGCTATAATTATAATTATTTTAGTGATTAAAAACTCGCCAACTTATTAGCGCACAAACATGGGGCTGGATAGGAACTGTCAATGTGTGAATTCGTAAACGATTTAATTAACTGAATGAAACGGAGTTTGATAATTAACTGAACTAAATTGTAAAGACAACGTAAGGGCTCACAGCTTGTATCTTAAGCAGAATTTGTTAGTAAAGTGGTTGCAATCTGTTTTGTTTTAAAAAAGTATGGAAAGGTCGGAAGAAACTGTGAAGACTAGGGAAGGTAAAAAAAGAATGGAGAAAGAGAAAAGAATGTTAGAGACAGAGCGGAAAGAGAGGGATGAGCCAGATATGAGGGGAAGAGAGGAGCCTGAGAGGGAAGAAAAAGAAGTTACCAGTGAGGAAGCTGCTGAGAAAATGGACATTTCCTTGGATAGGATGATGAGGTGGCTTGAGAATAACAGTAAAGAAATGAATGCGAAGTTTGACAATAACATTAAAGAAATGAATGCAAAGTTTGACAATAACAGTAAAGAAATGAATGCAAAGTTTGACAATAACAGTAAAGAAATGAATGCGAAGTTTGACAATAACAGTAAAAGGATGGAAGAAATGAATACGAATTTGAAGGAAGAGATGAAAACAATGAGGGATGAAATGAGAGAAGAAATGAGTGCGATAAGTACTAGGATTGAACAAAAATTGGTCAATAACAATAAGGAGATGAGGAAAAACATAAATAGACTTGAATTAAATAATAATAAACTGATAGAAGCCATATTTATGAAGGAAATGGAACAGAAATTAGATGTGAGGTTTGATAAGGATAATGGGAATAGGATAGAAAAGTTAGAAAAAGGTGATAGGAATAGGATAGCAAAGGTAAATGAGTATGATGGTAATATGATAGGTAAAGGTGATAGGAATATGATAGGAAAGGTAAATGAGTATGATGGTAATATGAGGTAAAGGTGATAGGAATATGATAGGAAAGGTAAATGAATATGATGGTAATATGATAGGTAAAGGTGATAGGAATATGATAGGCAAGATAAATGACTATGATGGCAATATGATCGATAAACGTGATAACAATATGATAGGAAAGATTGATGGATATGGTAGTAATATGATAGGAAGATCTGATAGAAATAATAAGGATAAGGGGAAGCAATTCAATGAAAATGATAATAAATTTGGAGGATATGATACGAAAATGAATGAAGAACTTGATGAAAATAATTTACTTGGCTCACAAATTAGTGAGAAGGGTGTTGAAATAATAGAGGAAAATAAAAAAGATTTGAGACAACACTTTATCTACTTAAAATTTAATTATCTTAAAATTATTAAGACTGATTCCGAAATAAACTTATTACGTTCTAAAAGGGCAATTGGATTGTTTATCCTTATTTATGAAATACCATTTAGAGAGAGAGAGGGCGATTTAGGTTAGGAATATTATTTAGTTTAGTTAATGTTTAAAATCTTGAAAATAAATTAAAAATAGGAAAAGCTAATTAAATATTTTAAAAAATAGAAAAATTTAATAAAATTATTTAAAAACTCGAAGGTAATAAATTTAAGGAAATGATAACTAGTTGACGTATTTGATGATGAGAAGATGGAGACCTCCTAGTCCTTGGGACGTGCAGAATTTAGAACAAGACGAGTTTGAAGAAAAACTTGACAAAGTGAAAATTAGAATGAGGAAAAGAAGGGAAAGTTACCTGAGAAGTGAGAATGCGAAGATCAAGATGCACATCAGTTTCAGCGTAGGTGATTTGGCCGTAATTAAACATTTAAAGGTGGCAGACAGACAGTGAAATATAAATGCCAAGTTGTTGTTGCCTTATGAAGGACCATTTAGGGTCAACAGGAGGTATGGGGATTGTTATGAACTCAAATATTTAGATCAAGACAGGGTAAGGGGACGATTTAATATCAAGCTTAAATACAAAGATATGAGCAATAGTTAGAATGGTTCTTTTGATGATTATGACAATGTGAATTCTGTTTAATAATTTTTAGGTTAATGTTAATCTGTTTCATAATTCTGATATTAATGACAATGTAAGTTCTGTTTGATAATTTTGATGGTAATGTTTATGTAATTTTTGTATTGTGTTTAGTCTATAAGAGTGTTTAAAATTTTGCGTCAGTGAAGCAAAATTTGTAAAACTCTTAGAGAGGGAAAATGCTATAATATAATAATGCGGGGGTTTAAATATTAATTGGGATTCACCTTTGCATCGCCGTCGGGGCAAGACGTGTTACCATGGCAAAATAATATCTTTCCCCGCCGGTCAAGGAGTGCTAAAGTTTTTAAGATGGGAGGGAACTTTTGTTTTGATTGTTTATTGAGAAAAATGTCATAAAAAAAAGAAAATTATACCATCATAAAGTAAAGAAATGTGAGTTTTAATCAGTGTAATTGAAATGGAAAAATAGTCCAGGTCGGGAAGTGACGGCAGAGCACGGGAACCAGGACCATCCTGACGGAGTGCAGCCTGTATATTTTCGGAGTACCAGACCAGGGGCATTTTCCATGCCTAGCAGTAAAGGTTGGTGCAGTTTAAAAATGAACTAATTGCGGGGACAGTAATACATGGTAAAAATTTGCGGGTGCTGTTAATTTTTTTTGTTGAACGTTTCATCACAATTTTTGTACAAAACGACGCCGCGAGTGGAACCCTGAGATGAACAGTTTCGTGTTTGAGCTGGTCGGCATAAGTTATTTTTTTTTCTTACTTTTTTTTTGTATTATGACTTTTAAAACACAACAATATATAATATTTGTCTTTAAAACAGTTTTTAATTTAGATATTAAATTTTTGTTTCTGTTATTCAATCATTAATAAAAACAATCGGAAATATGTCCACTTTGAACTTTTGATTTAGCCATCTAAATCTAATCCCAAAAGCACAGGCGTCAATTTTGAGACACCATGTATAAAGTAAATTGTATTAAAATAATATTTATAATTTTAGGAAAAGTATATAAACTAATTTCTCAAGATTACAACTGTTCTTGTTATACATTTCTAATGCGGTTGTCTTAATTTGGTGATATCCTTTTCGGAAATCTGTAACCAAATTTTTTTTTAGACCGCCCTGTATTTTTACGGCGCGTTTGAGTATTTAAATGTATCCATGGTGCAGGTCTATTCTTATAAATCCAACTGTCTTGGCGGTATTATTTTAAGCAGCATTATTTTGTCTAAAGAGACGTTGGAGGAAACTTTGAAAAAGTTAAATAGGCAAAACACCTGTTTTTACACCAAGCTACCACATTTTAAATTGTCATCGACACTAAAGGATAATGCTTAATGAAAATAAATGCTGTTTTCCTCACACGTGGTGAAACGCTAGCACACATGTTGCGGTACATTTGATCTTAGATTGACATTATAATGAATATCAAACACTCGCCCGAGCTAAACATATCTCGCTAACGAGTTGCACGCGGACAATATCATTATAAATCCTACAGATACAACCTGCCCTCTCATATTTTTTAATTTCAAACACCTTAAAATAGTGATACATGCAACAGCTGGTCAACATCTTTGACAATCACACATGTGGTCAGCTTGACGTCAACATTGGTCAAGTATTCCCGGCTGGTCGCAACGGCTACATATTTTCTTCTATGAGCCGCACATGTCGGCATGTGGACGCTTTTTTGGCTTTAGAGTATTTTTGTATTTATATGCATTTCGATATAGTGAGTCAGATCGCGGATCATCGCCACCATCTGCACAAATATTTACCCACGATTTAAAAAATCGAGACACAAACAGCCAACTTCGTTAAGGAACAGCTAGTTCGGCTGCGCACCTGCTTCGATCCCCTAATTTGGATCTGATTCTATTTTCCGCTTCGGATGAACCAGTAAAGACAAGTCAGCATGATCAAGGCAATTATGCTATACATCGTTTTCAAACGGGAGATAATTAATTATCTTGAAATTACTAAAGCCAATAAAAAATGAGTCAAACGTGTTTGACCGTTCGCTACCAAAAGTCCAATAAATCTGACATCACTTAATCAAACCTACGTTTCCACCACTTTCGCCTGAAGAATTTTAAAAGCTTTTAAAAATTCAGGCTGAAAAAACAAACAATGCGAAATGTGCAACGACAGCAGCAAAATTTAAAAACAAATCGTGAAAAATTATCTACAAGATTTGAATTCATAAATAACTCTGTTTTTTACATTTACATGCTCCCAAATTCGCATTAATTTTTCGGTGTTATGTATAAAACAAAACTGAAAATTGCCTACATAATTCATCTGTGGGCCGAAAAACATTTATTTATTAATGCAGGAACCTTGCGCATCTAATTTTAAAATGAACTTCAGGACTGAAAATTTTCCAGATATATAACTAACACAGATGTTTTAATACAATATTTCTATCTTCGAACTCATAAAAATTTTATAAATATTGCAATTTCTTTATTTTTGGGAATCCTAAAACCTATTATGCCAGGGAATCTATACGACTAAAAATTATACAGGGTGATCAATAAATGGCGCATAAACCCGGCAATCGGTTGGTGAGAAACCTTCAACGAGATGAGATTTTGAAAAATTCTTCTAAGATATTAAAGAATAAAGAAATGGCCTACACCATCTGGGTTAAGAAGAAAAATAATTATGTAGGCAAAAAAAGAAGAGAAGGAAGAAGAAGAAGAAGAAGAGGAGGAAAAGGAAGAATATGAAGAAGAAGCAATGAAATATCTGACAACACTTTGTCCGTGATATTAAAAAACATGAAGTCTAACTCTCGAAGAAAAACCCACAACGCAGCTTATGAGTAATAGCAATGACAGCAAACAGATTTCCAGTAACGTTTCGTGCAATTCAGGATCGTCCAGTTCGGTAGAATCATCCATTCATATCAATATAATAAACCTTACAAACATTGACACCAACAAAACTAGTACCAATAATTCCATTAGCAAAACTACTGCGCCGATAAACTGTGTGAAAACTCTCCAAAAAATAAAACATACACTGTGGATGTCCACGAAGAACCAAATACCTCGATAAATCAAAATGCAGCAGCAAGTTCGGACAACGCTTTTAATGGAGATACTCCTGAAATTGCGAAAAAGTCATACATTTTTTGACTGCTAATGGTGAAGATGAGGATAATAAAAATAGTGTAATACCCCAAGATAAATATGTAGCTAACAATCACCCAAGTACTGTAAATGCAGGCAATACTAGTGAAGATGCTGCGACTGCAAGCAACGCTAATCATCGAACTAGCTCGTTGCAACTCAATAACCTAAATACAAATGATGGAAGATTTTCAGTAGAACGAATAAATCACACAATATCAGCATTACCCGAAACATTATATGAAAATCGGTTGCTGTCAATAGGAGGCACTCCAAATCTACAAGGGCACTAAAATGGAGGTAATAGTAATTAACACAACTAGCAAAAATATAAATGTATGTATACCAAACATACTGCAAAGTAATGAAACCGTGTCAGAACTTCAGGTAATACCAAACGTGTGCTTGCAATGTCAACCAACAGACACCAGAAATAGATATACTTAACTTAATTCATCATACGTCAGAAGCAATCTTGCTTCCAAGAGTTTCAACAAACCTTCCACCATACCAAAATATTGGGACCTGATCTTATGTCCGTGGTTTAACCACGATGTGCTAACCTGATGTTAACGTCGACACAATCTCGAAGATGAAATTTAACTTACTATTCAGCTTTAGCCCTTTGTCTTTGTGGATGTTGGCCGTGCTGTCTTTTGCCGTACTGCATGGACTCTTGTGAAAATACGTACCATCATTGCCCCCCCTGTGGGAATGTACAGACACTGATGAAATTATTGTTAGAAAAAGGTTTGGCATTGCAAATGTTTGTAATAATTTATAAAATATAAACCTCCTACGTTTACATGTGTTTTCAAATTCACCATTTCTTCTTGTCTTTCATGATTTTTTTTTATTGATATCTCATTCTATTATAATCTGTCCATCTGGAAATTCAGTAATCAGTTTGACAATAGAATAATGACATGTAGGAGTCTGTCCAATGACATACTCCTTTTTCTCTTTTAATCAATAAGGATTATTGTTGGCTACTGAGGTTAACTTAAAACTAACTTAAAATCTGGTTGTTAGGTCATTGGGGTTTTGGCGCTTAAATCTACGTTTACTAACGGTTCTTCTAAGAAGTTGTTTCACTAGACGATTTGCATGGGCACTTAACCTGGAACGATAGTTAACACTGTAGTTTTTAGTCTCTTGCTTAACACTCACTGCTTGGAGATCGCGGCGGATTACGTCGACACCATGGGGCATCAACAACCATACTCTACACTTTGAACTGAAAAATTTCAAGAATTTCTATATTAGAGTTGGAAACTGAGCCCCATAATTGCATTCCATATGTTTCCACAGGTTTTAGAATAGATTTGTAAATGAATAATTTGTTTTCCAATTAAAGTTTTGACTTCCTACCGATAATGCAATAGATTTTACTGAGCTTCAGTCCCAGTTGCTTTCTTTTTGTTAATATGTGCTTGCGCCAGTTCAAACGGCGATCAAGATGTAATCCGAGGTATTTAGTTTCTTCTGATTGAAGTAGCTGTTGGTTGTCTAGTCGGATGGGAGGGCATGTTCCTTTTCTTAGGATAAAAGTCGCATGCACTGACTTGTTTTTGTCAGTCTTTACCAGCCATCGTTTCATCAATTTCCGTGACTTATTTAAATTGTCTTGCAGTATCTCTGTAGCTATTATAGGCAGTTTACGCATAGCTAGTACAGCGATGTTATCTGCAAAAGTGGCTGTTATGGTATCAGTTTTAGTGGGTAGATCTGCCGTGAAAAGTAAATATAGTACTGGTCCCAGCACGTTCCCCTGTGGGACTCCTAACTTGATTGGAAATATTGTTCTGTACTCGTCCTGGAATTTTACAAGGAAATGTCTGCCTTGAAGGTATGATCTTATTATAATAAAGATCCCTACTGAATTGTATATTGCGTTTTTAATATTTGCATTGATTTCTTCTTCTTTCAGTAGGAACTGTAGCTTCAAGTAATATAAGTAAACCAGGAAAATTAAGTGAAGTTACTAAAAAATTAATGAATGAAAGAAGAATAATTAAGAAGAGAGGAGAATGTGGCAATAACAAGTATTTAGAGTTAGACAAAAAGATCAAAACTGAAGTAAAAAAGATATGCAGAAATATAAAGACGAAGGAATAGAAAAAGTAATAGAAGAGAACGCAAACATGAAAGTGTTGAAAAGGAATCTAGCGATAGGAACTAAGAAAATTTTACAATGAGAAAACCGGATGGGACAAAAACCACAAATAGGAAAGAAATTATGGAAATAATAGAAGACTTTTATAAAAAATTATATAGTTCGCAAGTAATACGAAAATCACAGGTAGATAAGACACGAAGAAAAATTATGAAAGTAGGATCGGAAGATATACCAGTAATAAAATGTAAGAACTAAAGGCGTTATTGAAACAAATGAAAACCCGAAAAGCCGCAGGTGAAGATACAATTTTGACGGAATATATAAAAAATGGAAATGATTGATTGTTGAAAACAATTAAAAATCTATTTAACAAATGTATAATAGACGGCAATGTACCAGACGATTGGGGCAATGGTGAGGTAATCATGCTGTAGAAGAAAGGTGATAAAGGTGATATAAAAAACTACCGACCTATTAGTCTGCTATCTCATATGTACAAGCTACTAATTAGAATTGTCGCAAACAGATTAACCAATAAGTTGGACAATTACCAGCCGATAGAACAAGCTGGCTTCAGGAAAGGATATGGCACCAACGAACATTTACAAAGCATAAAACTCGTGCTTGAAAGATGGCAGGAATACAATATGCCACTGACAATCGCCTTTATCGACTACGAAAAGGCATTTGACACTATAGAATGGAAACCTGTTTTTGATGCTTTGGACGACTGTCGAATCGATCCACGATATACTCAGTTAATTAAAAATATATACCATAAAGCAACACTTCATATTAAAGCAGAAGGAGTGACCAACAAAATTAAAATGCAGAGAGGAGTACGACAAGGGGATACCTTGTCCCCAAAGCCATTTACCCTTGTGCTAGAAAATGTCTTCAAGAAATTGGAATGGAGAAGTAAAGGAATCAATATCGACGGAAATTATCTAACAAATCTAAGATATGCCGACGATATAGTGTTATTTGCCCGAGATGTAGAAGAATTAAAAATTATGGTAGAACAATTAAATGAGCAGTCAAAAAAGGTCGGACTAAATATGAACATTAACAAAACAAAAATCATGTCTAACTTACCTATAGAAGACAATATAGAAATTGAAGGAAAAGAGATCGAAAACGTAACTTCATACGTGTATTTAGGCCATAATTTAAAAATGG
>JABXWE010102553.1:0-18984 GCA_014611495.1 Limonius californicus
TAAACACTTATTAGAACACAATCATGCATTGACATCACATAATATAATAACTTTTTTACACTTCTGTGATGATAAACGTAAATTGGATATACTCGAGGCCTTTCAAATTCACAAACACACTTTAACAAACACACCTTTAATGAATGAGCAAATTGAGCTCATAAATTCCCCGCTATTGGAAGTTTTGGAATAGAAGACCCGAGCCAAGCCCAAAACCAAGATCCAGTGTGCTGTTACCCAAGCAACTACAAATGTTTACTTCATTAAATGCTTTTGATAATGACATATTGTATGTCGAAATACGTATAAAGCTAAAATAAAAATAAATACCGGTTGAAATTGCCTTTTATTATTATCAATATATAAAGTATGAATTTCAACGAAGTAAGGCAGCAAACAATTAACAAATGCATAATTGTTTCAATGCGTTTGAAACTATACTAGAGAATTTTTGAGCTGAGATCATAGATGGCGCATGTATGAGTTATGTCCCGAGGTACATGCGTCCCAAGGTACAACACTCTCCCCTACTTTAAAAACAGGGCAAAATCGCCTTGAAATTTTTATAATTATAGAATCTATAGATTTTACACCTAACGATCATTTTGTCCTGAACAGACCTATACAACGTGAACCAAAAAAACGTACCCCTGCTTCAAGTGTGTAATCTACATATAAATTGGAGACGAAAAGTCAAATAAAATTTTTCTCTAAAATGTATGGCTACAAAGTTGTGGGCCCTCAAAGTTGAATTTTGAAAATCGTTTTTCGCAAATAACACGAAAACCTTTAGGAATTTCAAAATACTCTTCCCGATGAAAAATATTTCTTTTTGACGAGGATTTTTCTGGTTTGGTTGAATTTTCGATGCATGGACGGGAAGTATTACTTTTCATATTTTTCCCTTAGACTTTCTATTTCAACTTTTTTGTGTGTGTTTTTTGGGTCCGTCATTCAATATTCTTCAAATTTGATCCTCTTGTTTGAAGTTGATAAAGTGAACGGTTTACGAGTTATTTGAAATGTTATCAATCACGGTCAGTTAAATACTATCGCACTAAAATTTGGTAATTGGGTCGTGGACTAAAAGTTATACTTGTCATTTTGTGATTTTTGATCAGTTGTCATTCAAATTCTTTATCCAAAATGAATAATAATCGGTATTCCAATTCCGAAATGGCAGATATGCACATAATGTATGGCAGAGCTTGTGGGAATTGTGCTGAAGCTGTTCGTTTGTATTCCCAGGCATTTCCAAATCGTCGAATACCGAATTAAAGACGTTTGCCAAAATTGACCGGCGTCTTCGTGAAAGTTGTAAATCTTGTCAATTTACAAAAATTCTATTCTTATCGGGTACCTATTTACAGATTGTTTTAAAATTTAAGCCATCGAAAATTAACAGCGGTAGGAAGCGAACTGCACGAATACCAGTTTTAGAACAAAGAGTGTTGGATGCAAATGACGCTGATCCCATAACAAACTCTCGTCAATTGGCAAGGGAAAATAATTTTAATCAGTCCACGATATCTAGAATTATTAAAACGGAAATCGTGAAACTTTTCCATTATCGAAAGGTGCCTATGCTTTGACCATTAATGATTTTCAAGCAAGAGTGAACTTTTCACGTTGGTTTGTACAAAAATTCAATAATGATCATAATTATCCATCTATTATTTTATTCACTGATGAGGCAGGTTTCACAAGGCACGGAACTTTTAACTTCCATAACAATCATTACTACGATTATCAAAATCCACGCGTTTTCATTGAAACCAAACTTCAACAGCGATTTAGTGTGAATGTATGGGCTGGTATTATTGGTAATAATTTAATTGGTCCATTCTTCTTGTCATGACGTTTAAATGGTAATTCATACACCAATTTTCTGGATAATGATTTACCCGAGTTACTAGATGTCCCTCTGGGTGTTAGGATGTGATTCATGCACGATGGTGCACCTCCTCATTTTGCATTCACTGCTAGACGGTCATTGAATCGAACTTTTAATGCAAACTGAATTGAGCGTGGAGAACAGATTCCTTGGCCTGCAAATTCACCGGATCTAAACCCTTTCGATTTTTTTCTGGGGTCGTTTAAAAGACATGGTGTATTCAGTGACAAATACAAACGTCCAACATCTCCAGCAACGAATTGTTGATTGCTCTAATTTAATAAGAAATGATCCGCAATTATTTTACAACGTACGTCAGTCAATCATGAAAAGAATTCGTAAATGCATCGAAGTCGACGGTGTACACTTCGAACATTTAATCAACTAATTTATTTGTTAATTAATACTTTGTTTAATTTAATAAACTCCTGAACTAGGTACTCTGATTTGTTTATTCGGTGTCCACGGGCCACGGCCCACTTACCAAATTTTAGTGCGATAGCATTTAATCGGCCGCGATTTATAAAATTTCAAATAACTCGTAAACCGTTCACTTTATGAACTTCAAACAAGAGGATCAAATTTGAAGAATATTTAATGACGGACCCAAATAACGCACAAAACACGTGAAAAATCACACACACAAAAGGTGGAATAGAAAATAGGGGTACGTTTTTTTGGTTCACGCTGTACAGTAGTCAAAGCATTCAGATATTTTCTGTTCCTTTACTTTATTTGGGAATTACTACGCTATAATACTGGAATGCTTATACAGAAAACCTCCATCAACAAAAAATGTGATAATTCACATTTATTCTGACCTTCTAATTTCTTTAGTTGATACTCAGTATTCTTTAATTTTCATGGAAATTCGGCTGTATTTCACTGACATCAATGTTTGTAGAAAGAAAAGAAATCACTGCTAACAGTTTCCACTAATAACGGTAATACATGGATAATTTTTACCTTAGCTCGGCGAAAAAGTTGAAGCACAAGATAGTTCTTTTTATTTACTTATTTAACGGGGCACCCCTAAGCGATGGAAGCTGTGGCCACTCAAACGAAAGATGTGGATTTCACAATGTGGCGTAAATTGGATTTTCATTCGGGAAGCGGAAAATAAGAAGTTCTAAACAGGAATAAAGTTTTTAGTTGAAACGGTCAAGATATTACAGGATTGAGCATATGATATTTATCCGCACAAAGTGAAATCAGAAGACACCGTCCCTCAGAATATTATTGTATCCTGTTTGTCAATAACATGACGTTTGTCGGTACTCAACTTGTGATCACCGCAATAGTCACAAGGCGACTTCCGGAGTTCCCAAAAAATAGTGAACTAGCCAGCACGGCATAGATTCTTCAAAGGAACCCGCGACACGTGCAGCATTCCAAGGGTATAATGTTAGGAAATGTTTTCGGCTAAGCAGTCGATGTATACCAAACACATTTCAGTAATAATATTCCAATATAACGGAAGGTGGCCTACGCTGCTTTGTTTAGTAATTAGAACGATTCTTTGAATTTGTAAAGGAAACCAAGAGAACGTTACACCCACCCCCCTTACTTGAAGAGAATTTCCCAGAAATTCTTGAGAAAGAGAGAGAATATCCAGATACTAAAACAGAACAAAAATGAGAATATTGCTTTTACAAAACATAACTAAAACAGCTAAACTAAGTAATATCCCAAAGACCCAACCCTAAATATGTCAAGAAAATCCCCCTGCTGTGGTGCTACGACCCACACCCTCACTGCAGAGATATATGTACAGCCGCGGTACGCTTAAGCGACGGACAGCAACACGTCGGCACGTTAGTAGGGGGGGGACGAAGTTCCAAAAACTTAAAGTACTCCCTATCAACGGAATCTGATCACACAGATCAAGGAAACAGGTCTTTATATCAAAACAATGCTCGCGAAATGCAAAGCTTCCGAACGAAAAACTACAAACACCAAGTGGACCCGCTGAACCTTATTGAACAAGTTCGCCCCTCGTGATCGACCCAAACCACGTCAAAACCCCTCATTCAACCAAACGACTTGTGATTAGGAAAAAACCCAATTGGGAAAATAAAGCAAGAGGGCAGAAAGAGGATGAAGAGGAAGGCATGGGGCAGGATCAACCAACAAGTAGCTTTAGAGCGCAGTAGGAAGAACTGAAAGGAAAATAGAGAGAAGGCATTAAATCTAAACAGATATACCAGTACTAAACGTTAAATAGTAAAAAATTCTGCCCATGTTGCGATAGAATACAAATGTGTTTTCTTCGTTTTACTAACGTTGTAAGTCTAATACACATTCATCTATGCATAAATCAAGTCAAATTTGAACAAGTAATGTCAAAATCGGGAAAGTCTTACACCCGAGCAGGATTCTGTCCAACCTGCCGATACAACTAGGGGATTTTAGGGGCAGTAGACTTAAACGGTTTAAGGAAATAAAATAAAGAGAGCGTTCTGTGCGTCACGAGATCAGCATATCGCCATAACCTCACAGCAAGCGGAGTCGGCCAAGGTAACAAGCCTATAAGGAAGTACAGAAAAGGTAGTGAAGAGGGAATGCTAAATTGGCATTCAGGGAAGGGGTAGCACAGTTTAACCATAACGAAAAACAAGCCGACAACGATATTAACGAGAGGTTCAATCTGACAAGAAGAAGGCGATAAACGATAGGGAAACGGGTCTCGTAACAATTATCAACCCCGAATTCTAACACACAATTTGTGATCAACGCACGAGTTTCAAGGCGACTTACCAAGTCTCGTGGATCGTATAACACTCCAAGGGCATAATTCTAGAAAATGTCAGGAAAGCAGTCGATGTAGACCAAACACGTTTCAATAATAATATTATATAATAAATAATATGATGCTTTGCTTACTTATTAAAATGAGTCTTTGATTTTGAAAAGGAAACCAAACGAACGTTACACCGCTCCGACTACGTATCAGTAAGCTCGTTAACAACGCGATTTATGGTAAAAATATCCAAGCAGAATGTATACAACGTCTTGCCCTGTTTTTGTCTTTAACGGAAACAAATGTAAAGTGTTAATTTTCTTGTTAGATGTCGCTAGCCGCTTCCCGCATTCACTTTAATCTTTGCCAAAATATGGCTGTTCGCTACATTTGATTTTGAATAATAATAGTATCTTTCATCCAGCCCAAATGTTTGGGTATTTGAGTTTTAAATACAAATTTTTAATGTAACACCATGTCGTGATCTAATTTAGAGTTGTATTTATCTTTGGCGTTGCTTATTTGTTAAGTTTTTTGCATTATGGAATTTTCTTCAGTTGACGTGTTACGGTATTAATTTAACATAAAATTTTCCTACAATGTGTCACAGTTTTACTTTTCTCTTTTTGAATTTTTACTTATTTGGTAAGTTTGGTTTTTGCTTTTTCTGACCATGTATATTGTTATGTATGATGTTTTTAGCCTGAACATGGGACATTGTTGTCCTGAAAACATTAACTACTTTCAATAATATAATCTATTTTGTGGGATTTGACTGTGGTTTTATTCATTGAGTTATCTACCTTATCCCGTTATGAGCCCATTGGACATGAACGAGTTTATATAGGTAGTATATGTAGGGTCGCATAATCACCTTCTCCCATAATTGATTTAACTTAAAATCACAGTTGTAGGCGACATTCACAACTGAATGAAATATACTTTTCACAATTATCTAAAATATTTTAATCGGTAGCAATTTAAAATTATCCTAGAACAGAAATGTGGAATGGAATTTGCTACGTATTTCTAAAAGAAAAATAGAAACTTTAAAATTATCAGACAATTAAGATAATTTAATGCTAAAGCTAAAGAAAAGTGTACAATGATTAATTTAGTGGTATGGCAAATTAAGATTGGCAATCATTTAGTCACCGAACCGTATCCCTTTTGCTAGTTCCGAAGTTTCTATTTGCACTCAATTATTTTTATAAGGACGAGTATTTTTAGTTAACGTAATTCAGGGTCATCTATTTTCTGTGGCTCAGCTGTGGGTTGGCATATTTATCCATAAATGAACTGCTAGTGCTAACTGAATATGTGAACATTCTCAGTAGGAGACGATTAAAATGATTTTTTGAGATAATTATATTGTAGGAGCTGATATTATGTATTATTGAATTCGAACTAATTTGAAATTACTAGTTTTATGTATAGAATGTACCTATAACACGTTATGCGTAGCACAACGCATCGCGCTTCAATATAAGAAACCGGATACTTCCTCTGATGTGTGATAAGATACGTAGGTGAGCTTACTTGCTCATCCTTTCCATAAAATAGCTTTGGTCTTAGAATACTGTCTACGTTACTATGGAAATGATATTATTTACTTGTATGTCAAACAGTAAAGGACTTTAAAGTTGGTTTCTCTACTTGCGCTAATTAACAGTGTTGATAATGTTTACTTACAGCGCGATATCCATTACATGTATGGTTTTCGTGATGGAAACTCACTAGCAGCTGCTCGAGAATATGGGTTGAGATTTCCAAGTACGCGACTACCAGACCGACGAGTTTTCCAAGTGCACAACCACCTACGTGAACCCGGAACTTTCCCGAAACTGTCGACTGAGCGTCCAGTGCAGCAAGAACTATACAATGAGAGAACATTAAAATGTCATGGTTTATATACATTTCATATTCAGCCTGTTCAAGCCCTCTTGCCTAGAGATTACGCTAGTTGTATGGAATTTTGCCGCTGGACCATTGAAAATCGAAACCTACGTAATAGAACTTTATTCACGAATGAGGCAACATTCACAAGAAATGGATTACTGAACAGAAAGAATAGCCACTCTTGGGATTTGGAGAATCCACACGAAATCACAGTGTCAAATTAACAACATAGATTTTCAGTGAATATCTGATATGGAATTATTGATAACATGCTCATTGGTCCATTCGTGTTTGAGAACCATTTAACCGCCGATAGATATTTAAATTTTCTTTTCCGTGTAAGACAATTTTTGAATCAACCGTTCGAAGGACGTGTGTTTGGTAAAGGAGAACAGCACCTCTGGCCCCTAAGATCTCCGGATTTAACTTGTTTAGCTTATTATTTGTGGGGCCATATGAAAGATATGGTAAGAGACGATTTAAGATTTTACGAGACGCATCTTTATAGTGAAGTTAAACTAAAATAAAAATAAATATTGGCTTTTCTGAAATTGTAATTACTTAATAAATAATAATTTAACACTCTGTATTTTGAAAACGGTTTACTTTAGGGCATAACTTTATTAGAATGTCTTACTATATTTGGTCTAAAGATTACGTACACGAAGTATAACTACTTAGCAGTACTGATACTAACAAAAATAACAGCAAATATACATGTATTTTCTCTTATGCTTATTTCACTGTAAATTACTCAATCATTGCAATTAATGGGCCGTATGCGTAAAAGGAAGTAAAAGCTTTTACTAGCCATTTGTGATGGAAATGCTTCGAATGATATGCATAAAATAAAACTAAATACTCGATTTTAAAGTACATTCTTATACTTGTAGCATTTGATGAATGTTCCAGTATATATGTACCTACTTATTTTAGTATGCATAAAATGTAGCATTTACAGTAAAGGTCTAGTATTTACTAGTTTATGTTGGAGTTTCATCCCAAGCAGACTTAATTTTTCTGTTAGTTGCTAGCATGGCGTTGTTTATGAATGTACATGCCTCCAAAGTTCATAAACCTTGCAGAATAAGTGCCCAAGGTGTTTATAGATCATTACACAGATTTAATGAGCATTACGTAATGTTTATAGCGGATAAATTTTTAGAGAATAGGAGGAGCCCTAACCTCAAAACAAAAATGGAAGCGTTTCTACGTTATGTTGGAAATCTGGGATTTCAAATAGGAGTTGCAGAGGTTAAAGGAATATATCAGTCCACAATCAGTAGAACTATAGCAGAAGTGGCCGAGAAAATTACTGCGAAACCAAACGACTGCATAAAATTTCCAACAAATCGGTTGGCAATTAAGCAGTAAACTAAAAGAGAATGGTAAAATAACTATAATTTTCCATGTGATATAGGTGCAATCGATTGCACCTATAGAGCAATATTGAAATCATCAATACGGAAGATGAATATATAAACAGAAAACAAGTGACCACCATAAATGTTCTGTGATACTGGTAGCTTCCGGGCAAGCTCATAGCCCAGGGTCCGCTGGATATAAAGTTTGTTAAAAATTTATGTTTATTCTTATTACTTGTACAAATCTAACTTAATTAAATATTTGATTATTGATAATATTTGATTATTCTAAACACGATTAAATTCGGCGTTAGTCCGGTCCTGGACGGTCGGTAGTTCAGGTTTTGGCCGCGAATGGCGTGCCATCCTCTGCGTACGAGCGGGAGCGTCGTGGAACACTCGATGCCATGCGGTCTCGGAATCCTAGGTTAATGTTGGTTGCTAATTAGAAATCAAAATAGGCTATTAGTACACAGGATATCAAGCTGGAATTTACGGTGTTGTTACTAAAAGTTAGTTCGAGTGTGGTGAACCCAGTTTGTGAATTACAAGCGGTCGTAGCTCGGTGTGTTTTATCGGTGAATTTAAATTCGGCGGAATTAGAACGTTTACAATTCAAACGTAGGTTGCCTCGGCCGGCAAAAGTATATTACTTGATTCGTAGTAAATTCGCTCGCTGGGGTTTCGCTAGTTACAGTGAAATACGTGAATTTGCTTTAATTATTCTGGCTTATTTATGGGACAGGAAAACGCTGGAAGAATGCGGTTTACCCAGATTAATCCAGTGTATGATTGTGTTTAGCAAAACTCGGGATTTATATACAGGAGGTGACACCAGAAGAATGCGACTCGCGCCAGATTAATCTAGTGTACGGATTTATTTACGGGAATACACGTCTAGAATGCGGTTTACCCAGATTAATTCAGTGTAAGGGTTTTATTTAAACTGGACTTACTTTTACAAAACTCGGGATTACAGTCCCAGGTTAGGCAAAAGTACAGGGAAACGTAATTGCTGTAAGAATGTGGTTTGCACCAGATTAATATAGAATTTCTCAGGATTTTAGGCAGGGTTCTCAGGTTTACGGTGAATTATTTGACAAGTTCAGGTCAGGACAGGTTTTCTAAGCTCGACTACTCTCTTCTGATCTGGACTCAAAAGTTAATGATTTTTCCTCGGGGAGCTCCTTTTGTACCCGGTTTTCCATCTGATCTGGTTCGGGCTCTTCTCTCCTCGTGTCGCGTGTAGTGGGGGACCGCCTCGCTAAACTCCACCGGCACCGCCACGCGCGCTCTATCGGGAAACTAACAACGCGAAAATTTCCTATACAAATTTAAAAATGCGTTGTCCCCAAGAACTTCGTTACAAGATGTACATGAAGTTTATGTACTTATATATAACATACTTTAAGAAAATGATTCACCGAAGTTTCGATTTGTATTTTCAACAAAATTTTTGATGGAATTCGTTCGCGGCTTGAAAGTGATTCATGCAGATACCACATATAAATTAGTGTGGCAGGGATTTGCAGTCTTTGTCGTTGGAAGTACGGATAAGAATAAAAGCTTTCACCCGTTTTGCTCAGGATTGGCAACCTCAGAAGAAAAGGGCCACTTCAGACTGTTGTTTGAGGCACAAAAGGATAACATTTCAACTTTATTCTCGCGCATTACCTACAGCCAGAGTTATTGGTCCATGATGCATCCAAACTCATTCAGAATGGCTTCGTAGAAACTATTGGTGATGAGACTGCAGAAAATTCAAACCCGCATTGAACAAGTTACAAAGAAGACGAGTTAAAAGGAATTACTGAAAGATCTTTGCATTCAGCTACTGATCCAAACACCTTCAACTTGGCAGCCGAAGCATTTTTGAAAAAACGGAAAAATGAGTCCAGTTTCGTTAAATAGTTCAAGGATCAGTGGCTACGGCAAAATCCCAATTGGTGTTTTGGGTGCTCACCTGGGTACTACAGTCGCAAACAACAGACTAGAATCATCAATCGTAAAAGACGAACACACTCTGCGTGAGCGTCTTGCGTTATCATGTTTTTTGTTCGTTGGTACTGAGATGGTGAACCAATGGTCTACAACAGCTCAAAACAGAATTTTTGCAACGTCGCCAACCATAACTTTAAAACACTGGACGGAATCATACCAGTGGGCGAAGAAGCCAAAGAAAGTTATATTGACGCGCAGTGATGAAATCTTTAATTATTACGAAGTACCTTGTGAACGGGCTGAAATAATCAAAGAATTCAAAAACAAGTGGGATAACTTCAACGCCTACAAAGAACAGTTCTTCAGCAAATGGTACGTAGCTTTGCCTAAAAATGGCACCTGGATATACGGTAAGTGTACCTGCCTCACATTTTATGCAGCAGTATATATGCAAACATATTATGGGGCTAGCTACCAAGGGAGGTGGCTTAGCGGTAGAGCATTTACTTTTCATTCGGGAAGTGTTGGGTTCGAACCCCCGGGCCGTTTGTCCTGACTCAGGTTTTTCGTGGTTTTCCTAGGTCATATAGGTAAATGCTGGGATAGTATCACCCACGAAATTCCATTATTCAATTGTCCTGGTCCTGGTCCTTATCATACAATAGATAGTATGTTTTGCTTTGTTTTCACCTCGTTCGTTTATATATGTGTTCAGAATATGTAAGATACTTTAATTTTGTCTGTTACATACGTGTAGTTCAATAATTATTACAAGTGTTGCTTTAATGTCTTTTATTTAATCCTTGTCATTCTATTCTTTCAGACAGGTAAGTAATTCAGCTGTTTTTATACATATCACATTGAGTACCGAGTATCTAGTAATGGTATATCTTTGGTATCAAAATTTAATTAATGTGTAACGCCTAGTCAAATCTACGGCGACAATTCTAAAATCCTAAATCAAAGCAATACACCGAATCTACTATTTGTGATGCAAGGTCCAGGTATCAAGGACAAGGGTCGACCAGCTACAGTCAAAGAAGGGGGGGTTTGATAAGCCTAGGCGCCACCTGTTTAAAATATCCTTAGTCCTTGAAAATAACACGAGGTAAACAGGAACCTTCCTGGAGGTCGGACTTACCTTGCTTCGGTAATGCTCAATTTGTTTCCAAAATAAATTGTGATAACCCAAAACACAATAAAACACAGAATAAATTTGCCCAAAATTCAATTTATATTCAGATTTAACCTTATATCCTTGGAACACCAACAATTGGAATAAAATATATATGTCTTCAATAAGGTATGGTTATAAGTATGTAACACGGGTTAAACAATTATGGTTAACAGTACCATTAAAAAAATTTAATAACAAAAAAATCTTTAAAACTCGGGAACGCAATAATGCGAAAAGATAATCCAAATGATGTTCAAGACTATTCTCGCTAAGTATTTCTATTCTTCGAGGCCTCGCGAATTAAATACCCAGATAAATAATTACCTAAATAATGGTAACGGTGTCGGCTATCTAATATTTAAGAATAAAACTTCCGCACTATTCCCCCTTACTAACTGAATTTCAACCAATAAAACAATTTTAAATTATACTGTTGACCATTTAACAATTAATTCAAATTTATACAAAATCCAAGGTCAGTGTAGCTTAACCATTCCCTAATTAAGATTACTCAGTCTGATTATCAATTTAATCGTACGATTCTAAGTTTTATGCTGATTATATGTTGTAATCTACGACTTTTTCAGAACCCCTCGTATTCTCGAAATTATATTTGAAAGTTGACTTTTAAAGTATTGACACACCTGAAATTTCCTATCTCGATGTCCACTTGTTCGGTTTCGCTGCGCGGTAGATAACGCTTCTATCTCGAACCCACAGGATCTCTTCGAGGTTTCACAAATGACTGTTAAATTCGTAATTCAAGCTCCAGCCAATTCCCGCCTAAAATAATTTCAATTGTCTTAGAAACGAAAGAGAAATTTGGATTTACAAAGCTTACCAAAAGATGTTATGTGGCGAAAGAACTCTCATAAAACAAATGCACTCAAATTGGGATCAACTCCCGGGAAATTACATCAAACTAACGATGACTAAAACTTCCCAAACGTGTATTGAAACTTCAAATTGGAAAACTTTCCAAGTCTTAATTCGACTTCTAAAATTATCTCAACCACGTGCACATTCTAGGAGAACTCGTCTAGTAATAATCTAAACGGAAAACCCAAATTCACCAATTTTTGAATCGGAAACACTCGAGTAGATGACACGAATCTTTTACAAGGCCAAAACTGAATTAGTCAAATATGTATATATATATATATATATATATATATATATGCAAACCAAAACGCTGTATAGAAAATTTGAATTCCAACTAAACAGGCGTAAGAAATCGCACGTTACAGAATTCCCCCCCCCCCCTCCAAACTTTTCGACGACCAACACTACGGTCCGGAGAAAATGTACGATAATAAAAATAAAGAACAAAAGTGTGAAACAGTCATCCTAATTTTAACCAACTCACGATGTGGAAAACTATCTAGCCTGTAAAAAGGTGAAAAATAGTAAGGTGTCTCCTTCCTTCAAATTCAACAACATCCAATGCCCAACCCACAGAATGAAGATAAAACCCAACCCAAAAAAAATATAAACTGAAAACCAACCCCACACAAAACACAACTATCTGGAACATCAATAGACGATCAGATAAAGAAATTTTTACCAAGGGACTAGGTATAGTATATATCCCTAATAGTTCCCTTCAATGCCCAACCAACCAGGCGTAAGAAATCGCACGTTACAAATGGCAACCTAGAGTTGGTACTGAACCCTACTTAAATGATGGCAGATAATTGATGATAGTATGATGAAGTATTAAACAGACAATTATATTTAAATAATTTGGTGATAAATATGCTGATTTTTATAAAAATCTGATTATTTAGCAAACGGTTAGCATTGCTGGTGACTGTGTGCGAATAAATAGGTAGGCAATGGTATTCACATGGTCTAGTAACAAAAACTTTGTGACTAATTTGTTATTCTAAAGACATACCGGATAATTTTTTAATCAAAATCGGAATAATTAGGTGACCGGTTAAATCGTACCCATTTTAATTTAGGTGCCAGATTC
Organism: Limonius californicus; assembly: GCA_014611495.1. Lineage (NCBI taxonomy): Eukaryota > Metazoa > Arthropoda > Insecta > Coleoptera > Elateridae > Limonius > Limonius californicus. The sequence continues at coordinate 12,991 of JABXWE010102553.1, forward strand.
AGTTTATAATATCTGTGTTATCAGGTTGTATTCATTATTACTCATTTAAAGAGAATAAATTATTTGTTATAAAATATAAATTTCACTTGGTTCTAAAAATTATCATTTGCGATTAATATTTTCAGCTTGCATTGAATACTTATCGCTTGAATTCATAGGCTCCCGCAGTAACGTTTAACCCCCCCCCCCCTGCCCTGGAGCTTCCACTTTAAAGCGGTTTTATTAAAAAACCTTTTCACTTTTTCTTTCTCAAATTTATTTATTTTTTGCAATCGGATGCTTAGTAAATTTGAGTTCAAGTTTATTTACTCGTTTGATGTTTGCATAAAGGAGTCTCGCAACACTCCGGAGCACCTCGGGCCTGAAAAAGGGTAACTACGGTTTTACCTGGGAGAATACTCGGTGTAGATTCAGTAGATGCTTGTTTATTGCGATTCTGCTGTAATGAGTTTATAATGAAGAATATTTTTGTTATGGAGTTTGTGTTTATTGATTGATAAAGTTGATTAAGTTACAAGATTTTTTTGTGTTTTAGGAATTAGAACTAAATTAATTTTAATTACAGTGTAAACTAAGAGGTAGTAGATTCATACTGTTTCTATAATTATTATAGTGCTTAATATTGATTGTATATGGTTAGGTTGAAATGGCGCCGGGACGAATGAATTGTGTAAAGTGTCTAGTAGAAGTGGAGAAATACGATGACAAGATCTAGTGCAGCGGATAAGTGTAAGTATATATCATTACGTGTAGCTTTCAAAGATCTTTTTATAGTTTCGCATAGGTATTGAAACCCGTTTATATTTGATAGAGCATGTAAAATTAAATTTTCAACTTGCTTCTCTGGTAGAACTAGTTGTACACCTCTCTTGTTTTTTATTCCATCACTTATTTTATTTGCATTTCCATCTGATGAAGAAGGATACTGTAATGTGCGACTCCTTACGCTTAGTTGTTTTATATTTAATTTTCAAGATAGCATTTTGGATTGCATACTTTATGCTTTTGGTTAATTCAATGTTGGCCTTGTCTGAATTTCGTTTCATGCATTCGTATATTTCCGGTTTAGGAAATGACGATATTTCCCTGCGGCATTCATTATTTTTGGGCTCTAATAGAAAGTGCATGTGTTCTTGGATTTTCTTTTAGAAGTCGTTCTAAGGCTTGGGACGTTTCCTAATTTAATTTTCAATACCGCAATTGTGGAATTTTAGACATCGATAGTAGTGATACGAATTCCAGGGAGTTATCACGATTTTTGTCCTAATCGCTTTGAGAAAGTTCTTTTTACCAGTTTGACATCTTTTAGTAAGCTTGGAAGCATCCAAATCCTATTGTTTTATTTCTAAGTCATTTGAATTTCTTTAGGCGAATACGATCGTCAATTAAAATAAACGAGATCCTGGAGATACTTGGACGCGATTGAAGTTTATCATCCGTATGCCGAATACAGCTGATGCATCGCAGTTCAAACTATCGGCGGCGTTTATAAGCATCACAGGTGTGTTCGTTACTATAATTTTTAATTCTTAAATAAATGTATGTCTGCTTTTAAAACTTGATTTTGATTCAATTTAATCTTTTCTCCAGTATCGTTAATCCAAGCATTGTTCAATTTCTGGTTTTGAGAAGCCGACAGATTTAATTCCATTTAGTAATTACATTATCAATCAATTGATATCATCAAGCAGCTGAATTTCTAATTATTCATCTAAATTGATAATATAAAAATAATTACCGTAGAAATCTAGATAATTACTTAATTCTACTTTCATTTTATTACAGAGGTCAATACAGTTGGGATTACAATCAAGTTCCGTAACTGTTTCAAAATATGGATGTTGTTTTATCAATTTATTCATTTGTTTTTGCTTCTTAACTCTTTGACATCTTATAACGTAATAATCATGGAATTCTGGATCATTTGTTTTCAATATAGTAGGTAAATGTATGTAATAATTCTATATCTATTGGTTTTGAAACAATTTGATTATTCAAATATTCTATTTGATTAATAGCATTTCATGTTTAGCAGATGTGTGTCTGAATTCGTGTGCCTAAACATAAAAATAATAATCGTTAAAAGTGAAAATTTAAATCTTTGTTGCTCTATGATGTAATACTCCTGGTTCGGTTGCCGGGCAAGCTCATAGCCCAGGGTTCGCTGGATATAAAGTTTCTTAAAAGTTTATAATGTTTATTCCTATTACTGTACAAGCCTAGCTTAACTAACGTGTTTGATTGTTATAACAATAAATGCAACTAAAAATCCTAAATTCAGGGTTAAATGAACACACACAAAATAAACCGGGTATTCTAAATGAAATTAATTTGGCCGTAGTCCGGTCCTGGAATGTCGGTAATTCAGTCCGCTGCGCACGGGACGGAGCGCTGTCGTCCCCTGGACTCCACGCGGATCTCGGAATGTGAGGTTACTGCCTGCTAAATTATATATCAAATGTTGTTATTAATACACACAGGTTATTTCAAACTGGAATCTACGGTGTCGTTATTAAGAGTTAGTAACGGTGCGGTCAATCGGGTATGTGAAATTTTAAGCGGTTGTAGTTCGGCGGGGTTTTGCCTGTGTTTTAAATGCGGCGGAATTCCTAGTGCGGATTCAAAATTCAAACTCAGGTTGCCACTGCCGACAAAGTTGTATTACTTTATTCGTAGTAAATTCCTTCGCTGTGGGGTTCCTCTGGCTGAGGTGAAATACGTGACTTTGCTTTAATTATTCGGGTCTATTTACGGGAGGATACACTTTCAGAATGCTGTGCGAACCAGATAAATTCAGTGTTGGGGCCTATTTACGGGATACACTTTCAGAATGCGGTGCAAACCAGATAAATTCAGTGTTCGGGCTTATTTAAACGGGGATCGCTTTTAGCAAAACTCGGGATTACAATCCCATGTTAGGCTTAGAGCACAGAGAAAAGTAATTGCTGTTAGAATGGTTTGCACCAGATTAAGACAGAACTTCTCAGGATTTTAGGCAGGATTCTCAGGTTTGCGGTAAATTGTATTTGGGTACAAAATTCGGATTATAAGTTTCAGGTCAGGGCAGGTTTTCTAAGCTCGACTTCTTCCTTCTGATCTGGACTCAAAAGTTAAAGATTTTTCCTCGGGGAGCTCCTTTTGTACTGGTTTTCCATCTGGGTCTCGCTCGGTCCGGTCGCCCTTCGGTTCTCTGGGAGTGGGAAACGCAACGCTAACCTCCACTTGCAGCGCCGCGCGTGCTCCATTGGTGAACGAACAACGCGAAAAGTTCCTAGACAAAATTAAAATGCGTTTGTTACGTGTGATTTCTGACGCGTGGTGTATATTAGGAGTGTTTCGCATTGCAGCGTATTGTACGACATACTTCGAGTTCGATTCAATAATTTGTTCTCATTTTTGGGTTCTGCGCGTCGATAGGGGATTTTCGATTTTGGAGTCCACAGTCAAGTGGACGAGAAGAACGCTTTCAACTTTCAAGAAGTGCAGACTTGAATTTTTAATTAAGGTCGTTACGGCTCGGAAGTTATTCCAATTTGTGAATTTTCAAGTGATTAGGGGAAGTTTAAGCACGGTAGTGTGATAGTAAATTGTTCCCAAGGAGTAATCCTAATTTTGTGCACTTTTGAAGAGCTTTTCTTATGCCAATTTTACATCTAATGGTAAGCTTAGAAGGTTCTTATTCCACTTGTTGCTTTTCTAAGACAGTTGAATTTAATTAGTCAATTAGATAAGAGCCGGAAGAGTGGAAAGAAAAATCCGGAACCTGATCGCAATTATAACTACGTGGGAAATCCTGAGAATATTTTCCAAACTAGAAATTCCAGTGCAGAGATTGTCGGCGCAGATGGGCGTACAACGAGACCAGGTGTAAAAGAAGACTTCGTCAAGGTCTGTTAGTAACTTTTTACCTTACCTGCGTTGGGTTGATAAGTTCATGGAATTTCAAGAACTATTGAAAGACGAATAAATGCAACTCGTGTAATTGCGTAAACATATTTTTAGTGAAATTTGATAATACTCGACAAAATTTTGGTATTTAGTTAAATGTTTTAATTGAGAAAATTCATGTTCATATTCAGTTAACTTTTTGTACACTGAGAACTTGTTAAATGGTGTGCAGTTTACGAGGTTGAAAATTTCTGATTTAAAGATTCAAACAGAAGGGGGAATTTTGCGTAAATTCATAATTATCCGTGCGCATATACCATTTATTTGGGGTAATTAATCTAGTTTTACATATACGAGATCTCGCTATATCGTCGATCTAGACGGGTATTCGGGGGTTTGTTTAACATTGTAGAAGTGGAGTAACGCTTCCTAATTTTAAATCGAACTACGCATTATTGCTTTCCCTGGAAATTTTGATTCAGCTGTTACAAATTAAATCAGAGACAGTAGCGTACTGTGGTCCGTTCATTTTATACTTGAATGTGAATTTATGTATATTGCTATGTTATTTACTCTGTATTAATGTTAGTATTATAAATATAACTTAAACTATGTTAGTCTTATAAAATAACTATGACTACATGAGATTTTTGGCTTCGTAATGATGTTCAGATATTAAAAAGGATATTATTTCCATGATAGGAGGTTGATTGTGCCTGAAATTGGTAATAATTAGTTTGTTTATAATATAAAGATAAATGTTTATAAGATTATATTGACTAAGGATGGTAAATGTATACTTTATAGGACAATAATGTATTTGATGTTGTTCGGAACTGATTCGTTCTGGCTTTATAAGTAGTTAAAGTGATTTTGGTGACGGGATTGTCATTTGTGAGACTAGTGATGACATCGTGGAGTGATGCAGGAAGTTATGTTAGTTGTTTTATGGGGGTAAAGGAGCCCCGAAACTCAAAATATGTTATTATAAAGAATTTATATGTGTGACGATGACTATTACCACATTTATTTATGTTTAATGTTGATAATATGGTTATATTTATTTTATATGGTGTATATGGAGATGTATTGAAGAGATTATTATGGTTTATTTAAAATTGTTTAATATTTATTGATGAAAATGATATATTAATTGTATTTAAAGGTTAGATTTCGTTAATTGAAGTTTTTTCTATGTTTTATGTATCTAAAAGGTGTTTAATTTAATTCTTCATGTTTATTATTAATTCTCATTTATGTTTATAACAATTTTGTTGTGTTTTAAGGAAAATTTATGTACAATTCAATATTTTAACATATGTAATTTTTTTATTTTTAATTTGACCGTGTTTGGTGTTAAAAGATTTGTAAAATTGTCAGGATCATTAATATGATATTTGTTTATTGAAAATTTAATTAATAGCTGTGTAATTAGTTATTTTAATTTATTATTAATCAGCTGATTATTAATTTAATTAGTGTAGATGATTTGATTGGTCCATCATTTTGAAAAATGCGCTGGAGTTCAAAATTAGACGAGTTTTTGGTATTTAGTTGGTTTTAGGTGTTCATCAAGGAAGCACGCTTTTAGTTCGAGCTCTAATTTCAAATTTTAAATACCTTAAGAGCTATTTTCCAAAATTATGGGCAGGGCCTAATTTTGTGTTAACATCCATTTTGAAGGTTATGTAACCTATAAAAATTAAAAATAATTAATAATGTGAAGTATTTAATCGTGTGTAAAATAAAAGTTTAATTAATTTTCAAGTTTAAACTAGTTTCCTTATTATTAAAAAAGTAATTTAAACTTACCTGGAATAAATTAATCAACAGTGTTATTATTTCCAACTTGAAGGAATATAAGTGATGAAAGCCTATTAAATAACAAAGTGTTATTGATACTACATTAAAGGAAAGAATCTACTTACCATTTATTTAATAATCAATAAACTTCACAATAACTGTAAGCGATTTATCCGAGAACGAGGTCAGTATGTGTTCAAGCAAATTCAACAAGTGACAGTGTTTTTGACAGAATTGGCGGTAAATTGCCGAGTTCGCATATTTCAATGACGCAGATATACATAGTGCTACATCAGTAAGAAT
>JABXWE010102554.1:0-10412 GCA_014611495.1 Limonius californicus
GTTTAATTTAATTCTTCATGTTTATTATTAATTTTCATTTATGTTTATAACAATTTTGTTGTGTTTTAAGGAAAATTTATGTACAATTCAATATTTTAACATATGTAATTTTTTTATTTTTAATTTGACCGTGTTTGGTGTTAAAAGATTTGTAAAATTGTCAGGATCATTAATATGATATTTGTTTTTTGAAAATTTAATTAATAGCTGTGTAATTAGTTATTTTAATTTATTATTAATCAGCTGATTATTAATTTAATTAGTGTAGATGATTTGATTGGTCCATCATTTTGAAAAATGCGCTGGAGTTCAAAATTAGACGAGTTTTTGGTATTTAGTTGGTTTTAAGTGTTCATCAAGGAAGCACGCTTTTAGTTCGAGCTCTAATTTCAAATTTTAAATACCTTAAGAGCTATTTTCCAAAATTATGGGCAGGGCCTAATTTTGTGTTAACATCCATTTTGAAGGTTATGTAACCTATAAAAATTAAAAATAATTAATAATGTGAAGTATTTAATCGTGTGTAAAATAAAAGTTTAATTAATTTTCAAGTTTAAACTAGTTTCCTTATTATTAAAAAAGTAATTTAAACTTACCTGGAATAAATTAATCAACAGTGTTATTATTTCCAACTTGAAGGAATATAAGTGATGAAAGCCTATTAAATAACAAAGTGTTATTGATACTACATTAAAGGAAAGAATCTACTTACCATTTATTTAATAATCAATAAACTTCACAATAACTGTAAGCGATTTATCCGAGAACGAGGTCAATATGTGTTCAAGCAAATTCAACAAGTGACAGTGTTTTTGACAGAATTGGCGGTAAATTGCAGAGTTCGCATATTTCAATGACGCAGATATACATAGTGCTACATCAGTAAGAATATACACCAGGAGTCAACAGTTAAAGGAATTTCAGATAAGTTTAATTAAAATTTATTGTATAAATGTTGATTTTATTAGTGTATTCTATAACTATCGAATTTAGGTGGAGCCACGATTTATATTTAAATATAAAAATAACCCTGAGAAAATAATTTATATGTATGCTATTATGTTTAATTCATTTTTATTGGAGAGACCAATATTATTAACAATCTATATAAGCTAGCCGAGGTATTATAAATTAAAATTTAAATTTTATTTGAATATAATTAAATTATAATTATCATTAAAAATAAAATACATAGCATCTTTTTGGTCACTGCCAACGTGGGGCTGTTTGAATTATTTAGATTTATTAAGAAATGTCATAGCAATATATATATGCCAAAAAATTAAAAATGCTGATACCGGATACAAAGAACATATTATGATCATAATCATCATCAGCTTAGCCTTTCTTAATCGTCTCCATTCCCGTCCGTTCCAGTCTTATCCAACAGTTGTTTTCCTATGGTCTCTCCATCTGGATTGAGGTGTTCCTCCAAATCTTTTATGTGCTCTAAGTCTCTATTCCAGGATTTTGTGAATTCATTTGCTGCCCGTCATTCTTGCTATATAGCCCAACCAATTTCATCATGCTAGGAGGACGGTCAGAGCTCCCATATTCTTGTTCTTATACCACCGAAGAAGGTGGCTCAGCGGTAGCGCGTTTGCCTCTCATTCGGGAGGTCTTGAGTTCGTATCCCGGGCTGTCTGTCCTGACTCAGGTTTTACGTGATTTTCTTGGATCATACCGGTAAATGGTGGGACAGTATCGTCCGCGAAATTTCATTATCCAATTTTCCTCATCTTGCGTATCTCATTACTGGCTGAAGCGGGGCTTAGGGTTGTGGTGCGGAATCCGACTGACCCGTAAAGCGGCCCGCCCTCTTATGAGGAATGAACCGACGTTGATGATTCTTTTCTGTTCTCACACCCGCTCGTCGGGTGCCAAATTATTAACACGTGGTGGACATCACGAATGAGTCTTCCGTATTATCACACCTTGCTCAACCGAATGCAGGTATCCAATTATTTAAAGTGGGTAGACCGCCAGGCATCGATTTGGGGATTTGAACTCCCCCTTGGCCTATGCTGGCGCCGGTAAGAACATCATCAATAACGATGCTTCCGTTATGCTTTTTGGGATCACCTCAGTCATCTTCGTCTGATTGGATCAGTCCTTAAGCCATTTTCTTTTCAATTTTATAATCTCTTGGGTCTCTTCTGGGAGGTTTCATGTCCTGGTAGTTTTTTATGATATATTTTGGCTAAATTACGTATTTCTTCTGTTATGTTAGGGATACGTAGGACCGCATGGAGCGTCTGCTTGGTTATATACCAAGAGGCGTCAGTCATAATCCTTAACATTTTGAACTGGAAGCTTTGTAGGATTTTTATGTCCGATGGTTTTGCACAGCACCACAATTAAACACCATACATCCAAACTGGTTTGGTAGTAGTGATGTAAAGTAAAACTTTATTTTTTAATGAAAGTTGTGAACGTCTAGCCAGTATAATTCCTTCAGTTTCAGATTAATTTATTTTTTTGCTTGGATGTGAAATCTCCATGTTAGTCGTTGATCCACATGAAACCCAGGAATTTTACCTCTGTATTTGTGGGAATGGGGTTGTTATTGACATGCAGTTGCGGGCATCTATTGCGTCTGTTGGTAAATGTGACTTGTGTCGATTTGTTTACCGTTATCCTCAATTTCTTAAACCATTCGTGTAAGTACTGTCTGATCCTTCATATGGATCTTCGCTTGTTGTTAGTATGGTCGTATCGTCCGCGAATATGGACATTATTGTAATTTCGTTGGTGGGTATGTCGTATAAAGAAGCAACAGGAACAACAGCGTGGATTTCATAGCAGTCAGATATTTCATTATTGTGCTTAGTTTCGTAGTATCTGTTCGACAAGTAGGATTTTAGGAGAAATTAATATAGACTGAGGAGGAACAACATAAACGCGCATATAAATACAAACACCCAAAAAAATTTCACTATGCTAAACACTTATTAGAACAGAACTACGCATTGTCATGAAAACATATAATAAGGGTTTTTTACTTCTGGAACGATAGACGAAAATTGGATATACTTGAGGCCGTTCAAATTCACAAACACACTTTAACAAACACAGCTTCAATGAACGCACAAATTGAGTTCATAGGCTCTCCGCTATTGGAAGTCTTGAAATAGAAGATCAGAGCGAAGTTCGAAACCAAGATCCAAAGTGCTTTCTCTCTGACTACAAATATATGGTAATACGGAGAAACTTCAAAGATGACGTTCATTATTTTGAACTATTAATATAATTTTTAAGGCAAGCAGCAATTGACAAATTACTTTTTATTGTTTTAACGTAGATATATTTGAGCAGTAAAAGTAAGATTTCTTACTAGTGAAAATGCGCTTTGTGTCCTGTCGCCTGTACGTCCAATCCTCCTGACGAATATTCCTGAAGAATGTTTCGTTTCAGATTTTATAAATGTATAAAATTATTTAAGGCAACTTTCGTTGTATAATAACGGCGCAGAGAAAAGCCGGAGTGCATGAAAAAAATGAAGAAGGAAGCCGGCATGTTTACTCAAACCAGAATAACCACAAAAGCCGAAATGCTTCGCAATTTCAGCCTACATAAATGAACCACGACCTCTAAATCTCGAATCAGGAGTCGTAAAAAATTTATGAGCTTTCAGGAAATTATACTTTCAACGTCGTATTCGGCCTCCTCGAGCATTAAGAGGTTCAACAACGGTAATCACCCTTTCGTCAAATCATAGTTTTTGGTGTTTGTGCGGTCCTTAATAATTTTTACCATTTAGTAAGCACTAGGGACTGTAATTTAGTCGGTAGTAATTTTTTGGTCTCTCCAGCAATAAAACGCCCCTGCAAAAATAAGCAGACGATTGTTTTAAAAGGAAAGATCCCATTTTTTGTTACTATTATTTATGTGACTTCTAGAGTTAGTTTGATAAATCCACACCTCAACTGTCAAGTTTCCTAGATAAAATGCTTAATGCAATGAAGATATTTATCATTTTATGTGGGTGTTGCTTTTAATTAATTGAACTCGAAGCTAATGGCGTTTTCCATCGCAATTATTTTTACTGTCATTTCCGTTACAGATTTCATCATACAATTAGGGATTGTATAATATTTACTGTTTGCAGAAGGATTTGTATTATTAGAGCAACTGATAATGTTTGTATGGAACAATCTGAACCCTTGTAATCAAGATTTATTGAGGCACAAATTAATGTAAACCCAAACAATAGGCAATTGTTACTAAGAGGGATGGCGAAGAGATAGCAGGGTAGTAGGCGCATTAAAAGGAAGGATAATTGTCTGAGTGCGATGATAAAGTCCTAATTATCAGTAGGACTCGCAGATAAACCAGAAAGTTATAGCAAGAACTTGACTTTGATACACAATTGAGGTGCTTCCTTGCTCCTTCTGCGAACTTTACGTTTCAGAGGACAAACATGCTTACGCAAACTTAAACTAAATTAATTAAACGCCCTTACACAACTTGCTATGTTGCAACTAACAGCCCATTTAAATTTTTATGCAAATGAACTCAAAAATTAATTTCTCTTATTTCATTTATAAAGTTTTCGATGGACTATTTGAATAAGTCTTAATTGAATATTCGGATTACCGAGAAATCACGCTGGTTATGATATTAGACATTTTGTATTCGAGGTGCTCAATTTTAACCTATACAACTGCGATTAGATTACCATAACTTACGCTGCGTGACGCCAACTTCTGATTTTTTATCTCTGCTATTCCTTGCCCTTTGTTAAATGGAAAATGTCTATATAAGGCGAGCTGCATTTGTATGGAAGTAGCGTGTAATTTTAACCTGATCATAATAATTATAAGATGCTTTTAAACACTCAAGCAACCGAAACCAAAGATTAATGTGATTGATTATACAACAAGGACAACACTGTCGTCCAACAAAGATAAACCTCTTAAAACCTGTCTTATTATTTTTATTAATACTTCTAACAACGGTGATATACCGCAATATAAGTTCTTTATAAAAATTCAGTCGAATAAGAAAAGCTACTTTTGACAACTTTTCATGCTCGTTTTGATATACGTTGTTAGACTTATTCGTGTGATTTCATTTCCCGGATACCTTCGAATATATTTTTAAATTCAATAAAAGTATTTCATATCTTAAACCCAATATGCGATTGGAAATAAATATATGGGAATATTCAAGTAGATTTTATTCTTGAGCTGTTCCATTGCATTTCCTCTCCGAAATCGAAAATGTAACATTTTTCCTTGTATTTAAGATGGGATAAATTTAAACACATAAATGTGGACTGCTAAAAGTTGCTTTGTCACTGACCCGAAAGGCCAACGTCGACACTCAGCCTCTCTGAAAAATTAATAAAAATAACTGATTCAATAAGTGTCGAAGGAGATCCACCTTCTTGACAGTCCAACAACTTCGATAACAACAACAAAATCATGTTAAGTCGTTCCAACACTTGGCGTTTCGTAAACGTTGACTATTGTCGGTTGGAAAAGGACATGTGTCCTATAGTTGAACATGGGTCAGTGCAAATTCACGTGGAGCAAAATTAAATTAGGACTATTTCAAGAAATGTTGCTTCTGAAAGCTGACCTTTTGACAACTGACGCGTAAAACAAGAAAATCCTTTGTAGCGCTTTCAATAAAACGCTGAGCAAAGTTGCCTGTTTTGTAGGTACATATTTTATTTTCATATCGAACTTGTCTGTTCTTTTTGCAATTTAAAGTGAACTTCGGGAATTTTCAGACGTTGGGAGAGTTCGAAATGCAAAATCAGTTTGACGGAAGCTTTCAACGACGTAACTTATTTGCACGTTCTTTCTTTCTTATTATAAAACATTATATGGAAAGTATGCAATCTCAAAGACAATGCAGATGTTCTGGAATAAAATTATACACCTATTTTTTTTATTTAAAAGAACCGGTTCAACATTATGCAATGTTAAAGATGGTTTAGAAGAATTAATAATATGTTGAATTTGGCACGGAGGAGCACGAAATTGCTTTCCATACAAGACAGGCGTAGGTGACAATTGGTCTGAGACGAGCTTTATATAACGAAATAGTGCACACAATTCTCAACACGTATTCCTATTTATTAGCATTTATAGATTTTTTTTATCTGGCGTAGCTTTGGTTGAGTGTCATATTTACATGTACAATATAAATAAACACCGATTGAGAAAATATTAAATTAGAGCAGGCCGTGGGCACGAAAAGGTATGTTTTAACTCTAACTAACTTCACGCTCCTTCTGAACAAGTAAATAAGATTAGGTTAGAAACTATCAATCTCAAAATATTAAAACGTAAAATTTAATCATTTCACAAAAATTGTCTCCTTTGGAAGCAACCATTTGCATTTCGTCGTCATGTAACGCATTAGTTTTTTTACCTTGTTACCCTAGCAAGTTTCTCGCAATAACTGTATCGAGCGCATTAGCGCAGAATACTCGTAAAACGAGTTCTAGTCAATCACCAGGTCTGGAAATTCTTTCTGGAAATCCTGCAAAAAACCAGGTATCGAATACCATAGACACTAGGTATCAACGTTCTGTCTAAGTTTTAAACAAATACAAATTGTGTAACTCTGTTCTTGTAATGAAAAACTCTACTGATGAAACATACACACGACTATCAAAACTATCTTCTTCCTTATTAAGCCCCTGTTGTCCATCCTTGGACATAGCCCTCCCATATCGTTTTCTATTGTTCTCTCTCTTATGCCAGCTGTATCCATTTTGAGCCTGTGACTCTTTTGACGTCGTCAATCCATCTCATGTTTGGTCGTCCCCTCTTTCTTCTTCCTTTCCATGGCCTCCATTATATGATCCCAATTCTAACCACGTGTCCTGTCCAGTTGTACTTCTGTTTTGTTATTTTAATTACAACGTCTTCCACACCTGTTCGCTGCCTTATCCATGTGTTTCTATTCTTGTCGCGCAAAGATATACCCAGCACTATCCGCTACATTCCTATTTGGGCTATTTTCATTTTGTTATCAAAACTGTACTTAAGTAAAATCGAAAAACAAATAAAGAGCATACAGGGATGTGAAGGTGAGAAGTGAAACACACTGTATACGTCTTCATTTTGTCTCATGTAAAATGTATAATTGACCGAAATTTGAAAACGATCATCGGAAGATAAATAAGGAAGACACAGGGGTGGGAAGGTGAGACGTGAAACACACTGTAGATTGGACATCCTTAAGTGCTGTGGGTATTTTTTAATTTCTGCAATGATGGTGTTTTCTTCGCACTCTGGAGGTAGGGGGACGCTTGGTTTAGCGCCTTCCTCCACCTTACTCTAAAATTTCAACTATTCTTTGTAGCTGTTGAACTACTTAATCACTTTTCCTGAATCCAAACTTTATAGACGTTATTATCTGATGTTCATCTAACGCTGGGTAAAGAAAGTGTGATATTACTGTTTCTAGTAACGTGGGAAGTGCAGACAAGAGGCTTATGGGACGGTAGCTGCAGGTGTCTTCTTCATTTTTTCCATGCTCATGAAGTATAAGAATGTTAGCGAGCTTCCATTCACCGGGAAAGAACCCAATTTGCAAACAGGAATTGAAAGTGGTGGCTAGAAAAGCAACTCCCTTTTCAGTCAGGTGTTTACAGACCATATTTTGAGCCGTTTTTAACGGAAATATTCTTATACATCAAGTACGTTAATTAGGCAATGTGGGTGCATTAAAAACGTATGCTGTTGGAAGATACGACTCTATGTATGTGATAACCCTATAAAGACGCCTGTGAAGGAATTTTCTAGTTGTTCAGTAAATAGATGACATTTTTGCTATGGGTGATGTTTTCCATGCTTAAAATAGGTACAATTTCTATTTGCCTGGTAATGTCTTTGGTGGCTTTCCACAATTTGTTACTATTTGTTTCAATATTCTCGATGTATTTTCTGTATTTATGAAATTATATTCTCCTGCCTGGTATCACGTTAAACTTAATAATTATAAATGGTGAATTTTAAATAGATTAATAAAGTAATTCCAAGAAGTAACATTCATTGGACCTATATTTTATAAGAAGCACTTCTAGCTATCTCTCTTTCTCTCTCTTGTCTTCTCTATCTTATAGACACATATACACATTCCCACACGCACGCACAACATTTCTGACCTATCTTGCCTCTCTCACTTTTTGTGAATATTCTTGTGAAGCGTCCCAGCTTCTGGTTTTGAACTTATGTATGTCACATAGTACTAGTACTTCATTATTCTTCTTTAGCCCTTCGTAGATCTATTTTTTTATATAGGCCTTCCCTAACTCTTTACAACGCTATCTGTATTCATGTTAGTCCAGCCGTTCATTAGAAATCATCATATCAGGCCGTAGGTGGTCTTTCTCTTCCTCTTTTATGTTCGTAAGGTCTCCATTCAATGATTTTACGGTTCCATATGTTTGTGTTGAATCTCGCTACATGCCCTACATAACTCCATTTTAATTGCGGTATTTTGATGCCAACATCTGTTATTTTAGTGATTGATCTTATCCTTTCGTTCCCTATTTTATCTTTTCTTGTGATGTTTGACATATTTCCGTTCCTCTCTGAGCCACTCTGATGGTTTCAATGTTGTTTTTTGTTGTGGTGCAGTTTTCTGCTCCGTACTTCATTGCTGGTAGAACGCACTGATCATATACTTTGGTTTTTAGGTGTTGAGATATTTTATTGTTTCTCAAAATAAAGGATAACTGTCCAAATGGAACCCAACCCATTCTTTTTCTTCTTTTAATTTCTTCTATTTCACTACCTCTTCCTAATTCAGTTCTCTGTCCCAGGTAAATATATTCTTTTACTATTTGAATTTGGGTTTCTACCACTATTATATCTATTTCTGGTGTCCAGGGTACATAATTTTGGTTTTGGTTAAATTCATTTTTAACCCTACTTCCAGAGATTTTCTATTAAGGTTCTCAAGCATTTCTTTTACATCTTCCATCTTCTTATAGGAGAATGATATTGTCAGCGTATCGTAAACTAGTCGTTCTCTGTTTACGTTTATCCCTTTCCTTTCCCAATTTATTTCCTTGAATATGTCTTCAAGTGCCCATGTGAAAAGGTTTGGAGAAAGTGTATCTCCCTGTCTCACTCCTCTTCTAAGTGGCACAACTTCTGTCTTTATATGTAATACATAGGTTGCTGTAGCTTCCTCATTTAGTTTTGCTGTTTTTCAGTGCTTTGTATATTGCCCAGTGTTCAATGCTATCAAAGGCCTTTTGGTAATTTATAAAGGCCAGGCAAAGTGGTAATCCAAATTCGTTAGATTTTTCTATTATTATTTTCAACGTTAATAGATGATCTCTGGTACTATAGTTTTGTCTAAAGCCCGCTTGTTCCTTGGATTGGTATTCATCCAGTTTTCTTGCTAATCTGTTAGTAATTGTCTTTTTTAACAACTTATATGTACATATGAGATACCAAACTGATCGGTCTACAATTCTCGAGATTGGTGTTTCTTATATAATAGTATAACATTGGCATTTTTCCAAGCTTTTAGTGTTTGAGCATTTTTTAAACGAATGTTATATAACATTGTTATTTTTAAGGGTAGATTTTCCCCTCCTTCCTTTATCATATCTGTTGTTATATTGTCGGCACCTGTGGCTTTATTAGATTTCATGTGTCTTGGGGCTTCTTTGACTTCTTCTATAGATATGTCTGGTTGTTCTTCTGATCGCACATTTTGTATTCACCTCATATCTTCATTTATATTTTCTTTATGGGGTGGTATTTTGGAGTTATATAGTTCTGTGTAAAATTCTTTTACAACTTTTAGTATTTCGCCCCTGTCATTTATAACTACTCCGTCTTTATTGCGTAACACATGCTTGTTTGTTTCCTACATAGTACTAAGTTCCCAGTTGTCATTCCTATATTCATAATGTCCTGGAACCGGTGTTAATACCATTCATGCAGGCGTTGCCAAACGGTATTTTCCAACAGGATAACGCACGTCCACACACTCCAAACATTACCAAAACGTACCTCCAAGAAGGACAATAATTGTCCATTTGCAATTATTGCAAATGTTGCCCTGGCCTGCACGTTCACCAGACTTATCGCCGATCGAACTTCTTTGGAACATGCTGATTCGGCGACTAAAATTATTGCCAAGAGCTCCTAACAACTTAGACGAGCTGAGACACCAACTTGAAATTATATGGAAGAAGACACCCCAGGAAAACATAGAGCACTTGATAGAAAGCATGTCACGACGAGTAAATGCTTGCATTGCCGTTCATGGCGATGTTATCCATTATTAATTTTGTTTTCGCTGTTGTTATTGTTTTCTTATAATTGCTAATCTTTTTTATGAAAACCTGATCATTTCATAAGCATACTATAGGTGCCGCAAACGAGTTATGTATATATATATATATATATATATATATATATATATAT
>JABXWE010102555.1:0-16301 GCA_014611495.1 Limonius californicus
AAGCTGCAATGTCTTGCGAAACGTTAGTGTGTATGGGTTCACAAACAGCTAACAGGCATAAGCTGATTAAGTATTATTGTCCTGGCAAACAAAATACATCAAGATCAAATCCTTGTCCGCCCCAAGGTTTGATTAATAGAAACACACGGCCCTGTTTTGGCAGGCAGGGCCTACGAACAAATATGGCTCAAACTTCTAGAGCAAATGCTTGTACAGTCAGACAAGCTACAGGTCGGTCCTTACCTGATAATGCTGGGCGTAGTTCCCAAATGACGACGCGGTCTAAGCCGAAAGTAAATTGTAATATTGAAAGTTTCTCCTAGTTAATGGCTGTAATTTATATATGAAAGTGTATTATAAACAATTACTGGTTACTAAAAGATTGAACTTACATGAATTTGAATTATATTCTACTGCAAGAAGAATTGGACCCATCTGCGAGTACAACTTTGTGTTGCTTAATGGAGGTAGCCTGTCCAGCGATCTTATAAAATTATTGAGAGCACATCTGTGAAGTTCAAGAGATTTATAAGAGGGACTCGTTGAAAAGGTAGTACTAATTTACTTATCTGCAATCCTACTGAGCTAACGGTTGACATGAGATGCACAACAAGTTGGTGAAGCTGTACCTGTGTAATTGGGCATACCAGACCAAATAAGTAAATCAATTGTAATAACTTGAAGTAATTTTTTGACATTACTTAAAACTGATCTGAAGTTGGCAAATGTATTAAGGCGATTTTAAGTAAGTAGATTTTCCAACCTTATGAACCTACTAACTTTGGTATTTATGTCTCATGCTCGAGCTACCGTGGTTATTTAAATAAAATTGAATTTGGAGGCAAATTTTCTTCTTAATTTGTCACCTGGCGCCCATTAATTTAATTAAGTACCAAGTCAAATATCTACTATATGTGAAAGATTAAAATTGCAGTTGAAGTAGTATAAATATTTATTAGATTGAAATTTATTTAATTTATTTTTGGGTTTATTTAAATAATTTTTATATTGACATTAACTGACTTGGATTTTGTATGTAACTATTTTAACGAAATGACGATGCTAACTTGGGGCTATTTGTTTGGCCCGAACGTATTATAACAATATATACATATAGAAAAAAGAGTTGCGATGGTTCAGTGGTAAGAGAGTTGGGTTTTGCATGTAATAGTCAGAAAATTGTTCTCATTTTCTTGGTAGTCGGTAATAGGTTTCGGTCACCATTTGCAATGGGGGATTAAATTAATGGCAGTTCTCGTGCTACCGTTGCACTAGAGGAGTAACAGGATAGTATAAAAAAAGACATGGCATACACCAGGCAAGTTAAGCATGGTTACGCACCAACATTGTAACTTCTAGTGTCGGGCCCTGTTGCGCATAGCACAAACTACGCTAGCTTTACGTCACACCGCTTCGACACTGCATAAGCGGTACAAACTAGGATCACGATAATGAGGAAGTTGCTCCGGATTTTCCTTTTTATGGTTTTCACAGAAGCAATTTCTTTGCGTATGCTTTGGTAGTAAAATTTTTTAGTTACTTACTTTACAGCTCATAGCGTTTCAAAAGTAAAAATGTGAGACGGGTGGTCGATACTGCCTATATAAATACTAGTTGTTATTTGAAATCATAATTATGTTCATTTTTTAATACATTTGTAGATGCATTAATTAACCAATTTAATCATCGGGATTAAGACAGAAAACCAATAACTTTAGGAAAAGGATGAAAATACCTACATGATGAGAATTTGGCGAAAGGGAAGTAGGTGTTGATAAGAGAATCCACGAAACATAAATACTACTCGTGGAAGACACTGGTTCGTGTTAACAAATAACATAATTTAAAGAACTTGTAACAACTTGCATTTTGATGATTGCTTAGAAGATAAATTCGTATGAACATTAAGTTCTGTTTAGAAGTTATACTGCTTTATTTGTTTTGCATGATGTGATGAGAGTAAAGACGCATTGCCAATCTAACAATTTCATTACAATTTCGATTAGTATTATTGTTCGTTTGTCTGGTTCCTTATCCCATTCCACTAAATACGTGAGGTGAATGATTATGTACCGAAACATTCATTGGCATTCATACATTGCCCTCTGATTTTGAACTTTGAATGTCAAATGCGAGTTATAATTGTTACACATTTAACGAAGTGCCCGAAGAAGAAAATACTACGAGTATTTCTGAGAAAATTGTTTAATTTAAATATTTCTTTATGCTCCACTCGTTCGTGCTTTCTTTGTACAAAGAGAAAATAACTTTCATTTCTGAAATCTTAAATAAGGTGCTATCAAGCCTTAGCAAGTTGCAAACTTTTAAATTTGCATTGTTAATGGAAAAGGTATCGAAAGAAGTAGAACTTTACGGTGAGATTCGATCCATCTAGAAAATCAACATTTTATTACGGTTTGATCACGAAATCATAGCCAGTATAAAATATCTAGTGGAACATCTCGCAGAAATCGAGGAAAAGATGTTGCAGCAAGCAATAAACTATGCAGGATAGCCTACGGAGGGTTATCACTGGCGAGAGCGAGAAGGAAATTCAGGCACACGCCTGATAGAGAAAGATAACGTCTGATTTATGACGGGCCAGAAATGGTCGATCGAGACGGTGTGTAACTTTAACTTGTTATAGGGTTAGGGACTTGTTTTCTCTTTATGTGTATTCTTTCACTTCGAAAATGTATCTACAGGATCCTGGCGTGAAAATATAGCTTATAGGAGTGGATGTAGTTAGCTAGTTATTTTTGAATATCGCATATATTCTTTGGGTTAGAGGACATCTGACTCCCCATTTAAACATGATTTGACTGTATGCAAGAAGTTTATTTTATTTATATATCAGGAACTAAATAAATGGAAGGAATTTGCAGAATGTTGCTAAATCCTGCTGTAAATCCATCCAAAAGTATTGTTCAAACTACATAAAAAATATAATATTAAACACTTCTGTAGTAGTTACTATCCATAAATACCTATTGTTATTAAATATTTATTCTACCATTTGACCAAGGTGTCCGGACACTTAAACACGCGACACATAATCATGGGTCATTTAATCGGACAGTTAAACACGCCGACACTTAATCACACGGACATTTAAACACAGACATTTAAACACTGAGGCAGATAACCACTGTAGGAGCACATAGTGTCACTGGCGTATATAAACATTGTATTTGAATTCTTGTATGACTGCAGTAAAATTAATATTAAAAATAATTATGGTAAATGCAACTTTGTTGCAAATAATGAATATAAATAATAATTATACATATAATACATAACATATATATATATATACATAAAAATTGTCATTGAGACACCCAAACCGCATACTCATTGCTATTGCGGCACCCAAAAATACCAAGAGGCACCCGACTTTGGGTGCCACAGTGTTTCGTGTGTATAAATTCGTCCTACGCTTCGAAAAGGTCATTAACCTCGTTTAACAAAAAATAGGTCGGGAGCCATATTGACACCCATTATTCTGGGATATACAATTTAGTTCGTTGATTTTATCATAGAGGTCGCTTTGTTATATACACGTATATAAAATTATTTAATTGTTGTAAATGTGGCACCTTGCCATGCGTTGTATTTTCCGGCACCCATAAGTTGGCAACATCGCTATAATATAATATATTACGCTCCAAGATCGGTAAGTCGCTTTTAACAGATCGAGAAACAGTTGGAAATACGAGACCCTTTGAGCTTCGATTTTCTAATCTGCAAAATCTGTTGTAAGCATTTAACGATCGAGCATCGTATAAAATTTTTGCTTTGTTTATTGTTATTTAAAAATAAAAAATGTATTAAGAGTATTTTTTAAATAAATGAAGTATTAGCAATCAATCGGTTAGAATTTGTGACATTAGGTAACTTGATTTTACGTTGGTTGTAAATTAATATAATATAATTATAAAATTATACATCATTTTAGGAAATGCTATATTTTTTACTGTGTATCTATTAAAAGAAAAAACCACAAACTAGTACATTGTATCATGAATTAGATATCTAATTACAACTGTCATTTTTTGACATTAGCATTAAATAAGTTTAATAATTGCCCGAATGCAGTTCTCAATGTGAAAATAAATAAATAGTTATTGTATTTGGAAGAACGTGTTTGTTATGGAACCGGTACACAAGTAAAAATAGCTGGTTGTTTTTTGTTTTATTGTTTACAATGCGATTTATTAGATAAATAATAATTAGAATTTTTGTGAACTGATAATAATGACCTGAGAGAGATATGCTCCAGTGCGCCTTAATCTCCATATGTTATACAGGGTGGGGCAATAGTGCGTGGGAGTTCGACAGCTCGTATACCGTAACAGATAAAAAAAATCTTTCTAATGCAGATGTAAACTGTCGGTAAATGCGCATACATAAAAATTATTTTCAAATATACAGGTTGTTACAAAAAGCGTGGCCTTTTTTTAAATGGAATGCCCTGAATATTTGTGCGTATTCAACACTTCTTTTGGGATGTTTATTCATATCTAAAATATTAACGCGATCTAATGTTCTGTTTAGAAGTACAAAAAAATTCGCTATTTAATTTAAAAAAATAACATCGTTAAAAAATATAAAGGGTGTTCCATTTGCAAAAGTTGAGAAAAATAACTTTGAAGTTTTCAAAATGTGAAAATTAATTTTGAACACCCTTGAACACACGGCGAATTTACAATATTTAAACAAGAGCTCCCTACAACCTCCTACAATAAGGTCCTTACTTAATTTCGTCTTCAAAGCTGCGGCCGCGGAAGTGGTGAATTGTTAAGTGGAGTAACGTAAAAATCAAAGTTTTGAAAAAAAATTAATACTTCTAAACAGAACATTAGATGGCGTTAATATTTTAGATATGAATGAACATCTCAAGAGAAGTGTTAAATACGCAAAAATATTCAGGGCATTCCATTAAAAAATATTCCCTTAACCGTGCCACACTTTTTTGTAACAACCTGTATATTTGAAAATAATTTTAATGTATGCGCATTTACCCACAGTTTACATATGCATTAGAATGATTTTTTTCTGTTACGGTATACGAGCTATAGAACTCCCACCCACTATTGCCCCACCCTATACGGTAAATAATTTTAAATTAAACATATTATTCCTTATGCTAAGCTACATGCAGTTCTAAAAGTCTAAAACTTTTTATTGATTACATACCAAGTCCAGTGGTGTCTTAGCTTTAGCCGCTTTGTTTGCTGACTGTTATCGAGCAAGTTGATGGCCAACACATTTGGATGTCTTCCTAAGCGTTGGATGTATTTTGTATTACACTCCATGATCATATCACTCGCTGTAAGCACTTCTAGATCACTGTAGTTGCCCTTATGACTGGAACCTCTCGATGGTGTCTATGTTTGATTTTAATGCCGTTCCCCAAAGCTGTAATCCGTACTGGCTTGAGGACGACATTGTATGACAGTATTTTATTGCATAGTGGTAGCTGAGACTTCCTGCCTAGTAGCCAGTCGTGTTTCTGGAACTTGGATCCTAACTGCTTCCCTTTTTTCCTAACCTGCGTGCGCCATGTTAGTCCTTTGTCAAGATTTACCCAAATACTTGACGCTATCTGTGGTGGGTATAATTTCATTGTTTAATGTTATTGATGGTGAGTTTTCACGGCATTTTGTAATAGTAATTTGGTTTGACTTGGTCTCATTCAGCGTAATTCGCCATTTCTTTAGTCCATTCCTCTATTTCATAGATGTTTTGTGTAATATGTTTTTTGCTGCAGTTGGGTCCCGATGTACTCCTGATGTTATGGGTTGTATTGCTGTTATCTCAGACTCATGTCTCACCCTGAAGTATCTCCCACTTAAGTATGATTTGAGGCGGCGATGGACAACTGCGCGAACCTAATGACCCTATCATTAACAAGGGGGACAACTGCGCGAGGGCTTAACGACAGGTAAATTTAAAATGGGACAACTGCGCTACCTTAATCCGCGTTGGGGTTTAATCTTTAACCCTCTCATTAACATTATTTTTAAGTTTTCATGGAATTTTAACTTAACATTTCAAACTCAAAATTATTATAAACCAATGAGCAGTGGTAGCAATATCATGTAACCAATACAATTTCTTCAACATTTCGTATAAGAGCAGTTACTGATGCAAATAATTCATTTTCTTAAGAGTCTGTGCTTGATTTGAGGATAGCATATATTTCATGTGGAAGGTTTTCTTTGAGTTTGTACAGCAGTCCCAGATGCCAGACCTGGTCGAACGCCTGGTTGAAATCCTAGAATACTGCTACACAATAGCTTTTGCCCTCAAAGCTTTTATTGATGGGATTAACGACCCCATGCACACGTTCCACTGTAAAATGCTGGCATCTGAAACCAAATTGGTGGTCTGGTTTCAGATTCGTTTCTGCAACTATTTTATTTAATCTTTTACCAAGAAGTTTTTCAACTATTTTAGACATAATGGGTAGTAGGCTGATGATATGAGGCAGGTTAGTTTGGTGGTTTATCCGGTTTTTGGGTTAATATAACTTCTGCTGCCTTCCATTGGGCTGGGAAGTATGTTCTGAAAGCTGCATTTACAAGCTGAGTGAGCATGACTACTCCTTTACGGGGGAGTTCTTTGATTACTTGGCCTGTAATCAGATCATAGCCGGGCGCTTTCTTTGCATGTAAGTCTTTCGTGATTATGTCTTTTACTTCATTTGGTGTTACCAAAGGTATTCTTGGAATGAGTTGTTCTCGAGTTCTGTTAGGAACACTTTCAGTTGTCTGGCTGCTCGATTATAGTTAGTTTTATCCTGTGGATGTCTTGACGTTAACCAGATTTTCCGAAGTCTTTATTTTTCCACTATTTTCCCCGAATATTGATTGGATAGTCGGTTGTTTTTTGCTTTTGTAATTTTGGAGCTAGTGTTAACTCCCAGGCAGCTTCTTGTATAAGTTCAGTGAATTCTTGTACTTCAGTTTCCAGTTCTTCCGTCGTTTTGAGTGAAACACTTAATCTGCATTTATTAATTCTTTGTAAACACCATTTTTTTCTAAATATTGCAGTTTTGCTGCTTGTACCTTTTCCTTTGTTTCAGAGTAAATGGTTACTCTAACTGGGTAGTGGTCAGATGCGATGTCATAGTTGGGTTTGGCCATAGATGCCCTGGTGTAAATCTTTTGGTGACAAAGAGGTCTAAACAATCGGGTATCTTCTGTGGCTCTCTTGGTTACTAGATTGGTTTATACGTGGGTCAGTGGTTGAGATGTAGTTGTTATATTACCTCATGTAGTATTTTTCCTCTTCCAGGGGCAGATAGTCTGGATCCCCAGCTGGTGTGTTTTGACTTATACTCTTCTCCGGCTGGAAATCTATGGCCGAGTTGACTATAGTAGTATATAAAGCCTCCCTTGTTGGCGCGGTAGTTTGGTGTACTGGTGGGCTGCGGAGAGGGGTGTTGGTCCATGCCAATCTTCTATAACTACGCTTGCCGCCTGGAGATATGTTTCTTCAACTTTATCCAGGGTATGGTGCTTAATACCATGTCGTATTATAATTGCTGCAGCGGCTCTGGCCTTTCGCTATGGCTCTGGATGGGCTGTGTTGTACGTTATGTAATGCAGTATTTTGAAGCTGGTGTTAGTTGTTAGGTGGGATTCCGATATAAATAAAATATCGATTTTATGTAGGGCTAGAAATAATTCTGTTTCATATTTGTGATTTCTGATAATACAGCGTCCCTGGTTTGGTATAGCTTAGTAGCACGAACAAAATACACTGTGACGCGGGCGATAACTTGGGGATTTACCGGGCACCCCGAAGCCTGCACGGATTTTACAATTCTCACAATTGAAGGCTCCACAAAATTGAAGAACGTAACACTATTCCAACTACTTTGAAACTAGGAAGTTCCTTTTAATAGTTTCTTTTTTGAATTTGCAAAGTAGAAATTACTGTTTCACAAAAGGATTTCACAGCGACCTAGTGGATGGCGAGATTACCAAAATATCAAAATTAGACGTTTCCCACTTATTGTTCCTCTCCTTTTCAATTCGCAATGCATTCTTATAAGAAATGTACACCATTCGATTTAAAGTTCATCACATTTAAATGCAATATTCTTTCAGTTATTCGATTTTATTGTTATATTATATACACTTTCAAAATTTCGATTTTTTTAACTAAACTAAAAAATTAAAAAAACTATAATATTACGTACTGCCTTTTAAGAAAAGTCATCCATAACTCCGACATATTTTGCTGTTTTTTAATTACATTTAAGGGTTCAGATAAGCTACAAAGGCGATCCTGCGCTTGAGGTTAGCACGTTAGACTTCCACGATGACGGTGCTGGGTTCAATTCCCAGTATCGGAACATCGAATCTTTAACGGCCGTTCTCCCTCGCAAGGCAAATGCAAATCAGCGAGGACGGTATTCTGCCTAGTAAATCTTCCTTCCAGTAGAAGTATTTACACTTTCCGTGATTTCGGAGCCTACGTTATGCTGTAGGTCCTCTATATCTGTGGCACTCTAAAAACGCGCAACCCAGACATATGAGAGAAGATCGCTACGTCTCGTACGATATAACGCACGCTAAGAAGAAACTACAAAAAAGTAATATCAAGATTTACAATCTACTACATTTGCCAAAATTAACTTTGTCGAACGTTCAAATGACAGATTATATTATATATCATGATGTGACTTCAGGCACGAAGGTCAACTTGATCTAGAATCCGTCTCGTATTATGATAATTGATAATGACGTTCATGAAATTCTTTCAGAGAAACGGCCAGTATATTTAAAAAGTGCTATTCATAAATTCTCCTAGTTAGCTAGGTATAAAGCCAACAAGTGCTTGGAATATTTAAATGCAAACTGACGACCGCTTCCACAAGAAAGCATTGTAAATATTTTGGCGGACACCAATTCGGTACAACACTTGCGCATGCATATATCTCCCTCAACAGGAAATGTTGGTTCACGGATGTATGACAATCGGTAATAATACGCACGCTACGTAAAACAGAAATCATTGCGTAATGGCACCCTCACATTGGCAACTACGCTGGGTGCCTGTTTTACTTTCATTGACGTTATTTTTATACAGTTTGGTGCCACTTTGTAGCATTGTGTAATGGTGCCAGAATATCATTTTATATAATTAAAATATATACACAGGGTGCCATGTGATCACTAGGTATAGCGGGTGCCACATTATGCAAAACTTATGTATATATATATATGATATAATATAATAAAATAATATTCAACATTTATTAATAATAATATACAAGATAAGCTCCCAAACCAATCGTTTACCAGATAGGAATTATTTTCTGTTTCAAGATTTACTAATATTTAAAGTCAAAGACACGCAAGCTCTAGATGTAACTTCTTTGGACTGTTGTATCTATATTTAGTTAAAAAATCAAATGTAAGCATCACCTGTAAATAATATTGGTGAGTTGCAACAACAAATTAAACGTAGCTGCAAAATTTTTAAAAGTGTTTAAAGTTCCTTACTTGGAAATTGTAGAGCTATGTCGGCATGGAAGTGAAATCGCTTTTTCAACGTCCTGTAAACGAACGAAATGTCAAGTTATACGGAGTGGATCTGAAGTCACTAACCATCGAATAAGTAATACTCTATTAGTGTTAAGTAATATATTGCTATGAGGCGGCCGTGGGCTAGAGGTTAGCGCGTTAGACTTCTACGCCGAAGGTCCTGGGTTCAATTTCCAGCACCGGAACATCGGATTTTTAACGGTCGTTCTCCCTCGCAAAGCAATGGCAAACCAGCGAGGTATTTTGCCTAGTATATCTTCTCTGGACTAGAAGTGTTTACACTTCCCGTGGTTCGGAGCCCATTTTAAGCTGTAGATCATCTATGTCTGTGGTACTTTAAACGCGCAACACAGGCATAGGAGAGAAGATAGCTACGTCTCGTAAGAGATAAAGCACTCGAAGAAGAAGAAGAACATATTGTTGTGATATTCTGTACAAAGAAAGGGTTTTGATATCGGAATGTCATTTAGATGCATTCGAATACAATTTACATGTGCATAGGAATCTTACACGAAGTACAAGTTGAAGACAATTATGCTAAAGAAGTTTATTATACTGTACGTTATTCTTACTCATCATTACTCTTCTTGAAAGGGTTGTAGGTTGATTATGGTAAATAAATATCCATGTATGTTATAAGGAGCAATTTTGTACACCAATTACCTGAAAATATGATAAATTAAATAGTACTGTATGTAAATTTGTTTAGAACCCTAAGCTAAATTATCTTTTTAAGATGAAGCAGAACCTAGAGAGTAATTTTCATGCAGATTTGGCGGAGGTGCTTTGATTTAAGAGCTAAAAGTGCATATTTATGTGAAGGTCTGAAAAGCTTAGGATATTTAAATGAGAACACAAATATATAACTGGCGCATGCATTATGAAGACTAAAATTAGTATTATAATTTGCAGAAGCTTTTGTAAAATGTACTATTGTATAAAAATTACGTCTAGAAAATATACTTTTAGGTTTATTTGCATTTTAAAAGTTTAAAATATTTGTTATGGAGTTGCGGCTCAGTATATACAGGATGTTTCTGAATAACATGCTAATATTTAAGGAGGTTATTCTTGGGTCCATTTTGAGAAAAAAACTTCATATGAACATATGTCCTAAAGGTCTTAATTTTTGAACTACAGGGTGTTTAAGTTTTAAGAAAAAAATCTTTTTTTTATGATAACTTTGGTATGACCCTAGATATTTTTCTGAAAAGTAGTACGCATGTTCTATGCATCAAAAGGCATTTTCTGCTATACAACATAATTTTTTATTCTTGCCAGTGGCGTTCGTGCGGGATTTGCATTGAATCATTGTAAAGAGAAAAGTGATACGCCACTGCTTTTTCTTAAAGTAAAAATTATTTTTGAAATCTTCATTCCTTTGTGAGCAAATCTGGTCTCTTGATTTATTTTCGTTTGACGTACGGTTTTCGCATAAAAAAAATAAAATTCATTCATGCGAGATGCAAATGTACTTCTGCACAGTGTAGCATATTATAGCTTTACTAAATTTAGAAATAAGTTAAGTTATCGCCATTAGATCCCTATCTAACACAGCAATATATATATATATATATATATAAAACAAAGTTATTCGGATTGTGTTCTCCCTGCGTAGCCACACAGCTCCCTTGGCACACTAAGATAATCGTTTCTGCGCAATTTTTGATGCGAATCAATGTCTTCAGAGGCTTGTTCAGTGGTTATTTACAGGTCTTTAGCTGTTGTTGGTTGCATAGCTTATCTTGCATTAAGCCCCAAAAGCCAAAATTCATTAGTGTGAGGTCTGATGATGTATGTGGTATTTCCACTGACTTCCACCATTTATTGATTTTGTCTTCACCTTCACCACCTTGACTTCGCCAATACAGTTTGTACAGGATTTGTGTAGTGTGCAGCGTTACCACCACGTTGGAAGTAAATTTCCAGGTACTTTTATGCATTGACTGTACCATCAAGAAGCCAATGGCCCAGGATTGCTTGGCTTGAGATATCAAACAGAAATACTGATGTTCAAGAAGAGTACATGTTACTCCTTCGATTTTCTCTATACCAGAAGATACAGTTAATGTTGACGTCGCCAAATGATTTTCTTAACCGCTTCCAAGATATATTAAGATGAAGAAGGAAAAGAAGAAGTTAAAGAAGAAAGAAATGGGGAGAACATGTACAACGAATGGAAGATCACAGAATATCCCCAATATGCATTACCAGAACCCCGCATGCGAGGAGACAAAGGTGGAAGAATAGCTAGACGTCCACATCTCAAGAATTAGCTTGAAACCCGAAGAACAACAAGTCAAAAAACTATAAACAAGAATAAGTAAGTAAGTATGAAGAATGCCTTGTAAAGTATTAACTTTATTCTCTCCACTCAATGATGATGATGATCTTACCTGTGGCAGGACACGACAAATCCATTTTAATTAAGATATTAACGTAAATAGTAGATCGTTTCGCTCGTTGATGGAATGGTGTTGAAATGATAAAACCTTTCGATAATTACAACACTGCAACCACTTTTTGCTTTTTAAAGAAAATTCCTTTCTTCATTAACTATTAGATATACTGAAAGGTTGGAATTTCTAAATCAATGGAGAGATTGAAAACGATATTACTTTGCTGCAATTATAACACACTATTGAATACGCATTACAATGGATAGTAATTTCATCCTGTATATCGTCTTTCTATACCGGCACTGGTCGGGGAATTTTGAAACATCTGGAAGTATCTTCTTAAATCTCAAGTTCTCACATAGAATACAATCTCGGTAGGCGCAGGAGCTTTACAGAAACTTCTGTAAATTCACATATGTTCTAGTTAGCAAACTTCTTATTGTCGGATGTTGTTCAAGGTAATGGATAAATGGGAAACCTTCCAGGCTGTGATCTCTTCCGTGTAAATAGAATCGACTAGGGTTCTGTAAGGCCCAGGTGCGCGTTTTCCTTCCATTACCCGTTGGGTTGTTTAAATAACATTTTCTGGCTACGAAGCAAATATCAAGTGGAACGGGGGTTATATTAGGTTTGCACAAAAAAGTTGCGAAAGCTCTTAGTTGAGAGCAAGCTCAAGTTTTAAATATTTAGGAAAAATGAAAGCTAGTACATAATTAATATGCTTTTATGTCCAAAATTGTATGGAAGTAGGTGAATAAATTTTATAATATGTGAATATGGGTCACTATGAATTCACATTGTTAAGCAAGACATTTCAAAGTAATAAAATATTTTCTTCTAAAAAATCCAATATATGTTTGTTATGGAAAGCCAACATAATGCCTTATCTTAACTTGATTCTTATAGTTTATACAGTTATTAGACAGTTTTTAAGGTAAAATGTAATTTCAACAGCCTTAAAATCAAAATGTTTATTGAATACATAAATTAGAAAGAACGGCGGTTACAATCGTATCTAAATTTTTTGAAATCGTGCGTGTTAAATTTGTTATTCAGATTGTTTAATAAA
The DNA here is from genome assembly GCA_014611495.1 of Limonius californicus. Taxonomy (NCBI): domain Eukaryota; kingdom Metazoa; phylum Arthropoda; class Insecta; order Coleoptera; family Elateridae; genus Limonius; species Limonius californicus. The sequence goes on from JABXWE010102555.1 coordinate 13,029, forward strand.
CTTTCACAGAATATTTCGGTTCTTTTAAGACGTGTAGTAAATAATAGTGTAGTCTGCCAAACAATATTTATATGTTACTGCCAATCCTCTAGTCCCTGTTTTGTAAATCTGTTTCTGTCATATATAACATTGTAATATACGCAGTGAATATATATTGCCATGATATTTATGTTAAATTAATCTAATTATTGTTAAATATATGTTAAATGTCTTTATAATGCTTTAAACTAAACAAGAATGCCTTCGGAAGGTCTGGTATATGTGTAAAAAGGATATTTGTGATGTTAAATTGCATATTTTCACCTGAAATGTAGTTTAGGTAGATTATTCATGTCCTAATTTATAATAATTAATGAAACTTTATAGTTAAAAAAGTCTTTATAAACCTGTTTGAGATAAAAAGTGTTTCCGATGCTAGTTTACGATGTATCATGGTAGGAATTCTTTTACTCTATATGTGAATTGGCAGTATTTGACTGTTTGTAATCCTGTAGTATGATTGAGTACTCATTTTGGTTGATGATGGGGGTCTCTTTGGACTGTTCCGGAGCCCTAAAATTCAAATATAGCTGTTATGGTAAATTTATAGAGAATAAGTAAATAATTTTTATGTTAATTGTGTCATATTAGCTAGATAAGTTGTGTATTAGAGCTAAGTAGGTTTTTGTCATGTTTATTTAACAATTTAGTTGTGTTTAGTTAACTATAATTGCAGTTTTATAATAAAATTAGAAAAAGTTAGGTTATTTATAGAAATGTGTTAATTTTGTTATGTATATCCGTCTTATAGGAGGTTTGTTGTGTTGTAAAACTCGTATAATTGTTCAAGAATTGTGTTAAGTGTGTTTTTATTAGGTGTTGGAATCATTTTAGTATAATTAACAATATTTTGAAAAATATAATATTTTTGTAATTTCGAATATTGGCTTATGGGGTGTCTATTTATAGATAATAATTCAGGGATTCTGAATCTAAAATTAGTTTTTTAATAGGTTTAGGCATAAGCTTTCTATCAATCATTTTAAATTTATTTATAAATGTCTCACTAGTTTTTGTTTTGGAAATTCCATTCTTGTCTTTGTTATGTTGCCTGGTTACGATTCGATTTTGTCAGATTTGCAGAGGTGTCTGGCAGAAAATAATTGATTGAGTACCTATATGGCCATCGAACTAAATACACGCATTTTTTTATCAGCGCCCAAATTTAATTATAATGTAAAATAAATGCATTACTTTGAATCTCAAAAGTGAGGTTAAGTCTCTTTGTTTACCAAATGTCAAAAAGTGATTTATATAACTACAACAGTAATTGTGGGTTATTAATTATAAATGTGTGTATAATAATAATAAATAAGTTACCTTATTTAAATTAATACAAGTGTGTTTTCTTTGGAAAATTTTAACTGAAAAGAAATAAGAATAAAATAAAATTCTACGCATTCATTTATTGAATATAATAAATTTAACGTATGAAAAAGAACTTACCGTAATTAAATTGGAACATTTGAGTGTAATTAATACTGTGCTTCTGAAATTTATTCCACTAAACGTTTAATTTGCATACTGGAAGCTGACATTGCTAAATTCAACTGATATCAGCCGATACTATGGAACTTGTCAAAATAAAAATATGCAGCGGTAGCAGTCTTCGAAGAATTGGTGTCTACACTACCATCCAAGGGACTGGATATTCAAGCTAAGTTTTAAATTTAATTATGTACTGATGATATTATGTGTTATATTTGATTCATATATACCTGTCTAAACTAGTGAAGCCACGTATTCACCTTAACCTGAGATATTAGAGTCAAATTATATGCTATGGTATGTCAATTTAGGTTTATTAATTTAGGTTAAACTCAAAATTTGGCGCCCAACGAAATTACACAATTATAATTATTTATTTATAAGAAAAATACATAGCAATATATATATATATATATATATTGCTATGTACGGACAGCAACGTACACTTCTAATTCAACCTTAACTTCAGTTACTTAAAATAACTTCACCTTGCATCCGGCTAGCTCTCATAATAGTTTATCTCAATTGCTGGGTCGCTCATTTATTATATTTCCACTTCTTTGTAGTTTGCTGTCTTTGACTCTAATTACGTCCCAAATGAAAGATTACCAGTACATTTATCGTCCACTTTTTATTACTTTTATAAGGTTACAATTATTCCAAACTCATTCCAATCCAATCTTAACATTTTTTAATATTTAATTTTGAATTTAAAGATTAGCTCGGATTACCATGAATACTTTTCACCTCCGCAGCTTTACATTTTTTTTTCTCTCCCAACAACCCAGTGTTTGACCAATCGAGCTCCAGGGTTCTTTTCATTCGTCCAACACCTACGTTGGAATAAATACCCTTACTTGGTATCCCTCGACTCGCCAGCCACCTAACAGTATTCATTAAACTAACAATACTTTACATACACTAAGGTTGTCTATACCGTTATTTTTGGTAACATAGCAATATATATATATATATATATTGAGGCCAAATACTTACTTTTAAGATGGATACTCAAGCAGCAGAAGTTAGAAGGGGGATAACGATAGCTTGTGCTGCTTATTGAAAAACTAAGAAATGTGTTCAAGTTAACAATATATTTAGTAACTGTATTCTTCCATATACACGTACATATACCTCGGAAACCTAGCTGGTTCCTTACTGAAACCATGATGAAGAAGATGAAAGCTGCGCAAAGAGCAATGGAAAGGTCGATGTTGGGAGTGCGACTTCAGGATCGAAAATGAATTGATTAGATTCGAAACAAAACCAGTATAGCAGACGTCGCACGATACATCGCAACCTTAAAATTGCAATGGGCAGGGCACCTTATGCGACAAGAAGATAATAGATGGAACAGGAAGGTAACGAAATGGAGGTCCAGGACAGGAAGAAGAGACCGCGGAAGATCTCGAACCAGATGGAGAGATGATATTAATAAGATCGCAGAAACACAATGGATGGCAGCGACTGCAGATCGAATAGCATGGCGACAACTTGGGGTGGCTTACTTCCAGAGATGGGATATTTAAACGCTAAAGATGATGAGGCGTAATACGTAATAAGGATACAACTGTTGATCTCTTAACATTCTCCAAACCGTTTAATGACTTACTTTTAGTGGAAGAGCCTTGTACGTGTAGCCGGACGTTCTTCAATTTAAGAAGTGTTTCTGTTAGCTCTGCTGCTCTAGCTTCGCTGGGTCGCCCCATAATCAACTGTACTTTCTTAAAGCTTCCTGTCACAAAG
>JABXWE010102556.1:0-13892 GCA_014611495.1 Limonius californicus
TGTCTGTTTATAGATAATAATTCAGGGATTCTGAATCTAAAATTAGTTTTTTAATAGGTTTAGGCATAAGCTTTCTATCAATCATTTTAAATTTATTTATAAATGTCTCACTAGTTTTTGTTTTGGAAATTCCATTCTTGTCTTTGTTATGTTGCCTGGTTACGATTCGATTTTGTCAGATTTGCAGAGGTGTCTGGCAGAAAATAATTGATTGAGTACCTATATGGCCATCGAACTAAATACACGCATTTTTTTATCAGCGCCCAAATTTAATTATAATGTAAAATAAATGCATTACTTTGAATCTCAAAAGTGAGGTTAAGTCTCTTTGTTTACCAAATGTCAAAAAGTGATTTATATAACTACAACAGTAATTGTGGGTTATTAATTATAAATGTGTGTATAATAATAATAAATAAGTTACCTTATTTAAATTAATACAAGTGTGTTTTCTTTGGAAAATTTTAACTGAAAAGAAATAAGAATAAAATAAAATTCTACGCATTCATTTATTGAATATAATAAATTTAACGTATGAAAAAGAACTTACCGTAATTAAATTGGAACATTTGAGTGTAATTAATACTGTGCTTCTGAAATTTATTCCACTAAACGTTTAATTTGCATACTGGAAGCTGACATTGCTAAATTCAACTGATATCAGCCGATACTATGGAACTTGTCAAAATAAAAATATGCAGCGGTAGCAGTCTTCGAAGAATTGGTGTCTACACTACCATCCAAGGGACTGGATATTCAAGCTAAGTTTTAAATTTAATTATGTACTGATGATATTATGTGTTATATTTGATTCATATATACCTGTCTAAACTAGTGAAGCCACGTATTCACCTTAACCTGAGATATTAGAGTCAAATTATATGCTATGGTATGTCAATTTAGGTTTATTAATTTAGGTTAAACTCAAAATTTGGCGCCCAACGAAATTACACAATTATAATTATTTATTTATAAGAAAAATACATAGCAATATATATATATATATATATTGCTATGTACGGACAGCAACGTACACTTCTAATTCAACCTTAACTTCAGTTACTTAAAATAACTTCACCTTGCATCCGGCTAGCTCTCATAATAGTTTATCTCAATTGCTGGGTCGCTCATTTATTATATTTCCACTTCTTTGTAGTTTGCTGTCTTTGACTCTAATTACGTCCCAAATGAAAGATTACCAGTACATTTATCGTCCACTTTTTATTACTTTTATAAGGTTACAATTATTCCAAACTCATTCCAATCCAATCTTAACATTTTTTAATATTTAATTTTGAATTTAAAGATTAGCTCGGATTACCATGAATACTTTTCACCTCCGCAGCTTTACATTTTTTTTTCTCTCCCAACAACCCAGTGTTTGACCAATCGAGCTCCAGGGTTCTTTTCATTCGTCCAACACCTACGTTGGAATAAATACCCTTACTTGGTATCCCTCGACTCGCCAGCCACCTAACAGTATTCATTAAACTAACAATACTTTACATACACTAAGGTTGTCTATACCGTTATTTTTGGTAACATAGCAATATATATATATATATATATTGAGGCCAAATACTTACTTTTAAGATGGATACTCAAGCAGCAGAAGTTAGAAGGGGGATAACGATAGCTTGTGCTGCTTATTGAAAAACTAAGAAATGTGTTCAAGTTAACAATATATTTAGTAACTGTATTCTTCCATATACACGTACATATACCTCGGAAACCTAGCTGGTTCCTTACTGAAACCATGATGAAGAAGATGAAAGCTGCGCAAAGAGCAATGGAAAGGTCGATGTTGGGAGTGCGACTTCAGGATCGAAAATGAATTGATTAGATTCGAAACAAAACCAGTATAGCAGACGTCGCACGATACATCGCAACCTTAAAATTGCAATGGGCAGGGCACCTTATGCGACAAGAAGATAATAGATGGAACAGGAAGGTAACGAAATGGAGGTCCAGGACAGGAAGAAGAGACCGCGGAAGATCTCGAACCAGATGGAGAGATGATATTAATAAGATCGCAGAAACACAATGGATGGCAGCGACTGCAGATCGAATAGCATGGCGACAACTTGGGGTGGCTTACTTCCAGAGATGGGATATTTAAACGCTGAAGATGATGAGGCGTAATACGTAATAAGGATACAACTGTTGATCTCTTAACATTCTCCAAACCGTTTGATGACTTACTTTTAGTGGAAGAGCCTTGTACGTGTAGCCGGACGTTCTTCAATTTAAGAAGTGTTTCTGTTAGCTCTGCTGCTCTAGCTTCGCTGGGTCGCCCCATAATCAACTGTACTTTCTTAAAGCTTCCTGTCACGAAGATGGAGGCTCGCAAATATGGTGTGATGAGGTATTACACGCTGGGTACGTTTCTTTACAAATACGCTTGGCTGCCAATGAATTACAATTAGCAAGACCGTACACACATTCATATTAATCGGTATAGCAACTATATTGAAAGATAGGAATATTTTGAAACTTTACTCAGTTGCCACTTCCAGTAATATGACTTTATCTTATTTATATTTCGAACTTTCATGACAATTCAAAATAAAGAAATGAATAATTGTATAAGTGATAGCGTCGGACATTATAATATCCTGTAACTCCGATGCAAAGCATTTTCCGACATTTACTCATACGAGCTTTTTTTTCTTAGAATAACCTAAGAAATAGCAAACATTCACATTCGTTATTTAGGACCACCCTGTAAGTTTAGATAAATAGGTTAATCTACTTATGTATATTCATGTATGTGGGCTTCATTGAAACAAAGTGCTATTTTATTCCAACATTTGCCTGATAGAATTGACTTATTGAATACACATTTTAATTTACTGTGCAAATAACAAATCAAGGCTAGTTATATGATACCAATGCCAGTCTAGAAATTGTATGGAATGCAAGAGCAAGTTAGCATAAGTAAACATAAATGGTTGAAGCAGATGTGGATAATCTACCTACAATCACAACAGTGTGAAAAAATCATAATAACAGGCAAGATAACCAAACTCATTTAATCAGTTAACCGAGGGATCAAATACAGACTCCTTAATTACATTTCCACAATCTCCTTAACGGAATAAGGTCGCTAATAGGAAACCACGCAAGAGGAGAATTATTACTGGTAATATTAAAGGTTTATCCGTGGTTATCGAAGGTGTCTCATATGTAGTTTACCGCCGTGTTTACATGTGAGATCACAAAACTATATAAACTGAAGTAACATCTGCAGCAAAACAACATTTAGCTAAACCATATTGCGACGTATGTAAATCAAAACCTCCTGATATATTGTCAAAGTTAGAATTGTAAAGGAAAACTTAATAAAGCCTTCTCAACCTGAATAGTGGTCATATGGACTGTGTCCAATGCTTTTCCGAGATGTAGGGAAATAGGAAAAATGTAACATCTCACTCGAATACCGTTTTAGTAAAAGTTAACAGACTTCTAATAAATATAACTAGCTGAACCGGTGGGCTACGCTCTATGCTTTCAATAGTACTTTTTAAAAAATAATTCAGCAGCGGCGACATAAGCCTAAGATTACAAAACTAAGATTTATTTTGTAAATAAATACTGACGTTTTAGTTAGTGACAGTTTGCTTAGAGGCGAAAGCTAACGATGGTTATAAATAATTTAAAGTAAAGAAAAACAAATACATTTAAAGAAACAATTCCTTCAAAATTTGCTGGGTATCTAAAGTTTATTAATTTGCCTTCGTTGCTATACAGGGTGCTGACTTAAAATTATTGAATTCTGGAAGCAAGCTGTAAGAACAAGAAGTAAGGGCATAGAGATTGCCTCACCCTTTTATTTTTACATTACGAAAGTGGTAATCACGAAATTTTGCACAATATCAGGTCCCGGGTTGCGCACATTTGTCGCCCATTCGCGTGTGATCAGGAGATTTAAGGCAGCGTGGTCTCCGGTCAGTACTTGGATGGGTGACGACCCGAATTGGATTGATCACTATGGGAGAGTAGATCAACGACCCCCCTTATGGGGGATGCCCTTGTCCAACAATGAGATGTTGCGGACTAATAAAGAATAAAGAAATCAGCAAATATTGAATAACCCTTGGTTTCTGGTTAAAACAAATTAAAGTTAAATAAGAATTGAATTATCTTGCATTCCGCAATCATATTTTTTATTAAATTTTTATTTTATTAAAGTATGGTAAGTTCGGCGCCAGGTGACAATTTTTAGAAACTTGTCGTAAAAATATTTAAATTCAAAATACCACGATCTAACTGTAGATCAAAAGTACTCTGTCTCAGAAGTCGGCTCTATCACGCTTACGATTATATGAGAAAATGGACATTTCATACTATTTCTCAGTACGCAGCTGACTTCCGGCGGAATCTATACACGTCAGTCGTATGCAGTTCTATAACCTAAAAGGCCTATAAATCTCTATGTAAAATTCGAACAGGTTTAATTATTATTTTCTGGTGTTTTTCGAAGTTCTCAGGTACACTCGTGCTTCTTGCGAGGTACGTATAATTAGTTTACCTCTCTGAAGCAATCTCTACGTCCAAATTGTAATTATCTTCCTAGGAACGTCCTTGACCTCAAATGTTGCTTCACCTGCGCTGTGATCCAAATCTTGTTGTGAAGGCGGACCAAATCGACGAACTCCATACAGGATCCACTTAATTCAATATTAATTTAGTAAGTAATACTAACTTACTTTAACTACAAAGGACGCTCTCTTTCATTGTTTTGTCAACAACTATCTTAGCAACTGACAAAATTTACATGGCAACGATACTAAAAATACATAAAATTACAGTAAGGGCACTTGGATAAATATAATTTTAAAATTAATATTTTGACAGTTACATTTATTTTAAAAAAATGTTCATATCTTAACGGCGTCACTGTTTATCCAAGTTCTGATTTTAGAAATGCACTGAACATTTCCGAAACCTGCCTCTAATACACATTCCGCACTTCACAGGTGTCAAATACACATTTTCACTAAATGTTCCGATTAATGCTGTATACTCCCATGTAAATTATATAAATCCAGAGCTAAGCTTATATCCAAGCTTAAGGCATGTCATTGTATCTTTCTATACTATTTTTTTTAATATAGAATACATCTAAATTGAAATTTTTAATAATCCTTTTTCTTTGTGACAGGTATTTGCAAAATACGAACTTGGCAGTGCTCCAGACCAAGCAAGAAGTTATCTACATCTTGGTCTGTCCTTTGTCACTAACCACAATGGAACCGAATTCCAAGATATCATCCAAATGAAGGAGTATCCTTTATAAAATGAAATTAACCGAGCTATGAATCAAAAATCATCACTATATATGTATATATTACTATGATGTTATATTGAAGGACCTACATATGAGCTCCACATTGAAGCGACAAAAAAAATAGGAGTATTAAGTTTGAGAAAAATATTACAATATTATTACATAAGTCGTTGGAACAACACAAAGAGCGCAACACAGAAGCTTTAAAAGAACTCTTATATCAGGGTTTATAATGTAAATATTGGTAACTGCTTTATAACATTTAAATTCTTGCGCTGTTTAACTGAACAAGGCGAAGGATACAAAGTAGTAAACATGAACTTATAAAATATTTATATAATAATAATTTAACAAAGCACTTTCAAACTGACCCACCTGTTCACATAGAAGCACTTGCTTATTTTCTTCTGGTGTTTTACTAGATGAAATTAGGATGAGAATCCTGCTGATCTTGAACTTGAAAACGAAAGTCGATCACTTGTTGCATTTTTCTAAGTTCTTCGTATTCGTAAAATCGTTTCACAGGGTAATTAACCCAAATATTATTTACTGTTTATTACTTCAGATGTTCAAATATACCAATAATCTCATAAATGCGTTGCACCATTATATTTTCTTTTTAAACTGTTAACCTCAAACTTGCTTCACTTTTCAAATTGCTGTTGATCCGATATTACTTATTTGTTTTAACTTATTTTAAATTAAATTCGATTGCTATTCCAGTTGCAGTTCCAGAATATAATGCGAATATCTTCCAAATAATTAACAGGTATAAAACTTTTCTCCAACTTGTAGATAATTCCTAACCTTGAAGTTTGTGGACGTTATAAATGTCAAACGCAAATACACACAAAACATGTCGAAAAATAGAGAATGGATGAATAAAAAACATTGGGGGAATCTTCTGGGAAGCGGAAGGGACCGACAGGAGCTATGATACCGGAAAGGGAGAGATGGAACCTTAACTCTTCAGTTGGGAGATCGAAGAATTATTACTCTCCGGGAGATGGTATATTTTTATACTACTTCTCCTCTCCGTTTTCTTTAAAGTAGTCAACAAATTTCACTTTTATTGTCCTGCATTTTAATAAGTTACTTAATTAAACAAAACAATATGAAATTGGGTAAGATAAACTAAAATTAATACCAAGTGTGCAAGAAGATGAATAATTTGCTTCGATGATCAACAGTCGGCGGTCCAATTCAATTGGTATTGGTTTCACTAATCATGGAATCGATTATATAATATGTAAACCTGTGAGATTGTATACTAGATCCTACCAGACTCCCAATAGCTCGGGTATACTCACTGAAGGGGTAGTCAATGCCACTCCTCCAGCCGGCACACTGAGGGAACCTGCCCAGAGCCTTGCTACCCCGGCTCCAATGCCTTTCCCGCAGGAGCGGATTCAAAATTTCGTGGATTGAAAAATATACTACTTCCTGCCTTCAGATTTAAGATAGCGTCGTTGTTTTTAATACCTAAGCTCAAAGGAAACCCTTTCCCTAGAGGTGTCCCATGACGTCACCCCCACTGCCCGCCACCATTTATTGGATTCTCAAGTGGCCTGACGCGACGCCTGGTTTAGACTGTTATCTCTCTGTAGCAAATCAATTCTCAAGTAAGAATCATTCGTTAGTTATACAGCAAAGTAGATCGATTTATAAGAACCGAAATCTGGAACGTGGCCTTCAGGTTCAGCTAGTATAATTTTAAATCTTTAACTAACGATTTCAAAACACTAAAATGCACTGTAGTGGACGCGCACTACATTTATCGGGTTGCCTGGTTTGGGGTTGATATGTTTATTGTTATTGTTTATATAGTTACCGAATTACCTAATCTTGTACAGATGCAAATAAATCTTGCTCCCCAATTTTATCTTCTTATTCAAATATATTTGGTGCTCGGACTTACAATAAGATCCAAGCCCCATAGTACATATTTGGTATTCTCTTTAAAAGTGGTAGATTTGATCTGGATTTTTTAATGCAACACTTCGTATAATCAAAAATAACTGAAAAATTTATAACTTCTCCTGTCATTGATTAACAACATAAATGCTACTTGCATTAATAGCAAAATCGTTCGCCCTCAAAGAGCTACGTGTATGATAAATTCCAGTATGAATATGGTGTATACAGAGTTACAAAAAGAAAAATAACCGTCTAGGAAACAAACCCTGAGAGTCTTATGATTAGTTTATATTTCGCCGTCATATGTGTACATAGTTTTAATTAAAATTACTTAAAATCTAAGCATATACTTTACATTAGTAAAAAATTTAAATGGGCGGAAATGATGAAGATAGGAAGTAGTAAAAATACTGTCGGAAGTAAATATTGTTTAAACAATAACGTTGGTATCTTATTAACCAATCCTAAATATAAACTGAAAATTAAAAAATAATAAGAGGCTTGCGAAATTTACAGTTCTCACTGTAATCAAAAAAACATTAGATAAAGTAAACCTAATATTGCGAGCAACATTTAAAATGTGCTGCTCATTTAAATTAATTATTAATTTAAAACATCTAAATTGTTACAAGAAGTGGTATCAACTAAAAAATGTAAATGCAATAAGAGCAATCATATTTATAAAAAGGGAGATCTTTTAAATTCAGACAATAGCCCAATGCATAATTCAGAAGTAATTAATTTATAAAAGACGGCGTTCAATTGTAGTAGATTAGCTTCTGAATTCAATTACAGACTTGGGTGAATAGCGATGTTTCAAGGTTTACCTGAGCCACAATTACTTTGGATGATTTAATTTAAATAGTATATTATATTCCTACAGAAGAAGGTGGATGATTACAGTTTTATAAATATGTTAGGTGTTTGTAAATAAGTAGGAAGATTAAGCGTAGGATTAGGATAAGGTTTGCTCAGCTATAGCAAATCTCTGTCTGAGTAAAAGTAATTCGGTCTTAGACAAATAATTTCGATATTAAAATAGGATGGTCAACTTCCGGTTTAAGCGGAAGAAACATTATATTAAATATTACCATCAGAATACTATATTTCTAATTCGATTGCTTCACAATGTATTTAAATAATTATAATAATAATACATCATCGTCATCAATCAGCCTAGTTGCGTCCACCGCAGAACATAGACCTCGCGTAAACTTTGCCACTGGTTTCTATTTTGTGCTGCTTGAACCCATTTTGTCCGGATGCGTCTTATGTCATCGGTCCATCTCGTTGGAGGTTGTCTTCTGCTTCTATATACCTCCTGTCTTGGCCGCCATTCGACAATTTTCATGGTTCACCATTCGTCCGTGATTCTGGCAATGTGGCCCACCCAATTCCATTTCAAGAATGTTATTCTCTTTATTGCATCGATAACACAAGTTCTTCTTCGTATCTCCACATTTGGGATCCTGTCTGGGAGAGACATACCCAACATTGACCTTTCCATCGCCCGCTGAGTGACACGTAACTTATTTATAGATTTTTTAGTTAGGGTGTCTCAGCTCTATAAGTCATCACAGGCAGAACGCATTGGTTATAGACTTTGCACTTCAAGTATATAGGGATGTCGGACTGTGTTCCCTCAGGTTTCCAAAAGCTGCCCAGGTTAGACCTACTCTTCTCAGGATCTCACATGTTTGATTAGCTCGACCCATTCGAATTTCGTGACCTAGATATTTCTAAGATGTTACTTGGTGAATTTCGTTAGTACCCACTGTGATACGCCCGCTTCCTACAAGGTTGGCCATATATTGGGTTTTTGAGACATTGATATTGAGCCCGAGTCGTCCTGACTCTTGGTAAAGTCTTTCCAGCATATTTTTTGCTTTGTCTATACAATCCGAAATTATAACAATATCGTCGGCGAATCTCAGATGATTTAGGTACTTTCCATTTATATTAACACTCATTTTGTCCCAGTTTATTTGTTTGCACATATGTTCGAGTAGTGCCGTGAATAGCTTTGGCGAGATAGGATCTCCGTGGCGGACCCCCACCGCTATATTTTAAATTTGTTTGTATCGGCATGCAGTCTTACACAAGCTGTGGCGGTGTCGTATATGTTCTTTATTATTGTGATGTAGCGGTGATCAATTCGACATTCTGCTAGAGCTAGAGCTTGTAACATTTTGTGCTGGTGTATAGTGTCGAACGCTCTTTCATAGTCTACGTAGCACGAGGGGTTTGTTGTATTCCACACATTTTTCTGTTAGGTTATTTATGACTTGCAAATGGTCGTTCGTTCCATATCCTTTGCCGTTTTGCTACGATTTTCATGAACAGCTTGTATAGATGGGACAACAGGCTGATAAGTGGATAATTCAAATCTGCAATATTTCCCTTTTTGTGCATTATGACGATAACAGCATTATTTCATTGGGAGGGAGTTGCACCTTTCAGAAGACATGTATTGAAGAGCTTTGGCATTATACGTGTTAATGTCGTACCTCCCTCTTTGATGGACTCGTTTACTACATCGTCATCTCTTGGTGTGACTTGTTTTTCATTTCTGAGAGGGCTGCCGTGATTTCATCAATCGTTATGTCTGAAATGTGTTCTGATCCCTCATTTTGGATTTTTGGTATCTGCTGATTTCCAATATGTTCTAGGTTACGTTTATATAGCTCTGCGTAGAAGTATTCAGTAATTTTAAGAAGGTCGTCTTTACTTATTTTGGTTTGCCTTCTTTGTTAGGTAATTTGCAGATGTTTCTTTTGCCTATGGCTAATTTCCTTCGCAATACGTTTAAGCTCTTGTTCTCTTTTATCACCCTGGATATTTGTTCTGTATTATATTTTCTAATGGCTTTCCTAATGGCATTGGAGATGTCTTTGTTTAATTGTCTTGATACTGCAGAGTTTATAGAATGTTTATCATTCATTTCTCTTCTCCCTTTGCTGAGGCTTATTGTATTTGGGTTGAGTTTCTCATCTTTGTCTCTTTTATTGGTTCTGGTTCTGCAATTCTTTTCGGCTTCTTTAACTGCGTTATTTATTGGGATGTTCCGGTCTTCCATGTTCGTTTGCTCTTCATTCAAGTTTTCCAGTTCCTTTAGCTTTGATGTTATTAGTTCCTTATAAGCGGTGGCTTTAATAGGGATCCATTCCTTTCTCTGGGTTTTTGTTATCATACTAGCCCTCTCTCTGCTTGTATTTATCGTAATTTTTGCTCTGACCATTCTGTGATCACTACCTACCCAAAATGTATTGAGTACGGTGACGTCTTGGACTACGTCCTTTCTGCTAGAAATTATGAAGTAAATTTCATTTTTTGTAATACGGTCGGGACTTGCCAAGGTACATTTACACTGATCACTCTGTTTGAAGAGAGAGTTCATTGCATGTAGTCTATAATGCATCAAGAAGTCTAAGAGCATAATTCCTCTGTTGTTTCTCTCTCAATACCCATAACGACCAATGGCGTTTTCCAGATCATCAAGTTTATGGCCAAGTTTGGCTTTGAAATCACCCATCAGAAGGTATAGTCAAGTGTATTGGATCCTATTGTTTTCTGAACTTCGTCGTAGAAGATTTCAATTTTTTCGTCGCTGTGGCCTGTTGTCGGTGCGTGTACTTGAATTATTTTGACGCTGTATCTCTCATTCAGCTTAAGTGTCATATAGATGACTCTAGGGTAGATACTTTCACTTTTATTTATTTGTTGTTTGTGCCTTTTATGTACGATAAGACTTACTCTTCCCTCTAATATATCATCTTCTCCTTTATAGTTAAATAGATGACCGGATTTGAGGTATATTTGACGTCCCATTTAATTTGATCGAGCTCTTCTTCTAATTCAAGTAGTATTTGGTCCGATGACATTGTTCTTATGTTATAAGTGGCGATATGCAATTTCCGTCTTCTGTAGTAGCCTGATCGATCCCCGTGATTCTTCGCACCCTCCGCTCGTAATCTTATCTGGCATCTACCGTAGCCAGGGATCACTAAGCCGCCGGGGACTGAGGGCTGTTCTGTGCTTTGTATCATATCATATGAATTTACGGGATTTTTAGCGAATTACCCTACCACGCTGGCCATTGGGAGTTGGTAGAGGGCTTGAGTAGGGACTATATTTCGTTAGCTCCTGATAAAACGGTTACAGCGCCGTGACTCGGTCGCCAGAGCCTCGTTAGTTGTCTAGCAGGGGGTACCGGGTGGTCGCGCAACAGTCACCATTCGTGCAGGTGAGGTTGGCAGTTGGACAGGTTGTACCCTTCTTGCCTCGTCCTTTACCCTTAATAATAATATACAACTGACCTAAAAGTAATAATAAACAAGATAATTCCAGTATTACATGTACAGGGTTATATTAAAAAAATAGGATACAAAATTCGGGGAAAACTTAATAATGACGATTCGCCCAAAATGTCAGCCAAAAGTGTTGCCCTGAAAGGTTACATCCCCTGAAATTACACCATGAAAATCAGCTGAAGTGATCTGAGTTAGAGCCATTAAATTTGGTAAGAATTTCTGGAGCTATTAGGTCAATAATTTAACTAAATAACAAGTTGAAAATCAGTAAGGGTGGTGCAACCTCTTATCATTCTTTGACATTTAATAAAATTCAAACGACAGTTTCACGGTCACCGCCTGCGTTTTGTAAATACGGTTCACTACAGTGAATACATACTACGCCGAATTATGAACTAATCTAAAGAAGCTCGGAATTTGGCTCGTAATGTCCACGTTTTATTTTAAGGCTCTGTATATGGTATATCATATTCATATTAGAATTTATCCTACACATAGTGTTTTTTATTAATAGACGATTTTGCTGTTATCAATGCAATTATCATACATGTTGTTAATCAAAGATGTGAAGAGTTATAGATTTTACATTATTTTTGAATATACGGAATGTTGCACGCGACAATTAAGACGAAACCTGTCATTTCTAAGAGAACGCCATTTAGATATAATTAAAATTGTTTAGAAGTTGTAATAAATAATATTAAAATTATAGTAGCTGAACCTCAAGACCACGTCCCACATTTCAGTTGGTACCTTCTTATAAATTGGTCGAGTATGCTGTATCGATGCGCCAATGTGGTCCCGTGGTTAGAGCTCTGGACTCCGGTGTGGAAGGTTGGGAGTTCAAACTCCCGACTCGACGTCTGGCGAGCGACCTACCCAGTCGTTTTAAATAATTGGATACCTGCGTTTATGAACAAGGGGTAGCAATGTAGTTGTCTAATGTGTGATGCTCACCACACCACCACATGCCATTAATTTGGCAGAAGCAGAAGAAATATTCTATTATATGTTAATAACAGAACACTTTATGTTTTGAGGGTAACGCTATTGCGTGGCAATTTGTATTTAAAAAATACACAAAAAAAATAAGGATAAAGGTTACACATATGTACAGGGTGCCTATTTAATAGTTCGTGCTTGACAATTATGACGATTAATTCGTAATATTATCCAAAAATGTTTCCCTGAAAAGTTAATTACATCTCATGCAAGGTGGCAAAGAAAAACTTTAAAACTTTTTGAGTTAGAGAGTTGGTAAGAATTGTTTACCTATTAAATCAATTATTTCACTATATACAAAAAAATTGAAGATTATTATGGGGGGGGGGGTGAAGGCAGTATAACAGCCTCTTATTGATAAACTCATTAATGTCCATATGCCTCTAAATGGGATAAGGTAGATATGTCATTGAATAAAACCACAGTCAAATCCCACAAAATAGATTTAATCTTGTTTAAAGGTATAAAATGATTAACGTTTTCGACACCCACTTGTGATCATCATCAGACTAAAATAACCACATATAAATATTTCACATGTTCAGAACAAGCAAATAAACTTACCTAGTAAGAGAAAATAGCAAAATTACAAATATTTAAAGGATCAAAACCATTATGTAGGAAAATTATTTAAGCAAAAACACACAATATGAATAAACTAAATAAAACACTTCATAACTAAGGAACTAAACATTTCACGGCAACGCCGAAATTAAATATTATTACAAAATAAATCCACTCATAATGATAAATACTCCCCTATCGTATAAGCCGGTAATTACTAGATGGGGTACGTTGGTGGAAGCTACTATTTTCTATACCAATCATTTAGAAAATAATAGAAATTGAATCTGAGATTTTGGAAATTCTTCAGCTGCTATTTTAGATATAGAAACTGTATTGAATACCCCTCAAGTTTCATAGTAGCTAGATTTTATTTAAGCCAAGTATAATTACGCAAGTAAGTACAGCGATTACCAACCTAGAATACATGTCATCAATAGACTCTGAAAATATATTTAAAAAAATCAAAACATCGAAAAAACTATTAAAGGCAATGTAGATGTATATTTTAATAATAATTTATACACTCATTTTCAACCGTATTTAATTGTTTATTGTACTTTATACGTATTTCAACATGCCAGATGACATTTTCAGGAACATTTAATATTGTAAAACATTTGTAGCTACGGTAACAGCACACTGGATCTTGATATTTCGGACCTGGCTCTGGTCTTCTATTCCAAAACTTCCAATACCGGGGAGTTTACGAACTCAATTTGCTCATTCATTGAAGGTGTATTTGTTAAAGCGTGTTTGTGAATTTGAAAGGCCTCGCGTATATCCAATTTACGTTTATCATCACAGAA